>JAECMU010203119.1:4357-15110 GCA_016106625.1 Dracogyra subfuscus
AAAAAAAAAAAAAAAACCAACAACACTTCTTTAAAAAAAAAAGAAATGCAACTATTTGAATTTAGAATTTTAATGAATAAACACACTCTGAAATAGGTTAAAACTTTAAGATTTTATTTAAAATTTGTTTGTGTTTATTTTGTTATTTTTATTTATTTTTTAAACTGTAGTTTTAATACTGGAGTTAAGACATTGAAATGGGAGTCTCCCAGATTCACTAATACAGGACATTCAAATTAGTGTGTTTTTCTTAATTTTATCAACTATTTAGCCATTAAAAACTTGTAGGTGTAATATTTGAAAAGTATTTTGTTTTCACAGATGACAGTAAATAAACTTTGTTCAGATAAATAACATAATATAATATAATAATATATAACATAGTAATAATATAATGCAAAATACTTGAGAGATCTGCAATGATGTAATACATATACTGTAGTTATTTTGTGTATATAATTACTAGTACACAATTTCTCGTTAAATACAGTTAATAAGAATAAATAAAACTAGAAAATATATTTTAAATATTAAAAAATAACAAACTAAAAACACATAAGAGACCATCAAATTGTAATAAATATAATATAAATAATTGCACATACCAGACAAAAATGAATAACAGTGAATAATAATTCTGGAAATGTTAAAAGTTGTACAAGTTAATGATGATTTGTATTTGACACTGTAAACTACATGTATATGGTAGGTCTATATGTTTATGATAATATATCTAGATGTATCTACATTGTGAATTTCTGGTTACTTTTTTTTCTTCAAAAGATGTGTATGGAAATATATACGTTTCCCATAGAAAGTATTTGTCTCATTTTAGCAGAGAAAATGTTTTAAAAAGAAATACAAAAAAGGACATAAATATTGAAGATATATGAACAAAAACGTTTTGTGAGCAATCAAAATATATAAAAAAATGAACACACAAAATATTGTATAACAATCGGTGGGAATTTTGGAGTAGAAAGACAATATTATCAAGCAGTAAAGCATGATAATTTATAACAAAAGTATGGATGGTTGTAATATAATTTAGCTCTTTACACTTGTTTTAATTTTATTTTTGAATTCTATATTAATGTTGATAATCGATTCAGTCATATATTTACAATCTTTTGACATTCAATAGTTGATATATGTTTCAAGCTAGGGTATCATTATAAATATTAATTCATACATCCATTTATCAAAAAGGTGCTAGATGTTGGTGAAACACTGAGGAATTAGAAAACAGTGCACTTATTTATTGAGCATAGGGATTAAATGTATGCTTATGAATGCAAGACATGCACTTAACATGTGACGTGTTTCTGCAGCTGGTAAAACTTGTGTTTTATTATCTGAAATTTTAGTAGTGAACCAAATATATATAATTATATATACATCTGTATATTAAAACAAAATTAGAATTTTGTAGCAAAACAAATGACATGATAGAGGTTATAAAGCATTATAATAATAAATCATATTTAAGACTCAAATATTTTAGTTTAGACCAGAGAGAAAACCTGTAAAGTTTCGACTTGGTATTAAAATACTGTCTTATCAGAACATTTAACACAAGTCCAGGCAATAAGAAAACGCTAACTTCTCACAATTTCCATGACAGGGCATTTAAAGATACAATAAAGCATGGTACACATTAGTGAAATTAATAAAAGATATTGAACTTCATAACGTAATGTAATAAAACTAGAATGTTGACACATTCTGATTGTTATACACAAATAATTTGGCAGTTAAGGTAAAGAAACTTAATGTGATAAAAAAAATGGTTTTTAATGAAACAGAATGTCAACAAATTTCAATAAAGCAAAATCGTTTAGATAAGTTTTAAGTTGCTGCTAAAAATATTATTAAATAAATATGTGAAATAAAGAAAGAAAAAAAAGAATGAGAGCAAAATTTGTTGTTACAAATGATAAAACATTTTAATGTTTCAAAGATATACAATACTTGGGTGTTTATTTTGGCATTCACCAATTTAACGACTAAAACGGAACAATATTGAAAACAATAACGGTACTAAACGAGGATGAATACTTGCAACAAATTGGACAACAGCACGAGTTACAAAATATGTACAGCAAGTTCTCCGCATGCCATAGTTTGATATATCACATTCTTGAAGTTCTCTTTTGTTGCACATCTTGCAGTAGTCACAGCCTCATGGCATTGTAAAATATATCCTCTATAAAAATCAACATTTACAATACATACATGTATATATGCAGTGTATCCGAGTTATCAACATTTACAATACATACATGTATATATGCAGTGTATCCGAGTTATCAACATTTACAATACATACATGTATATATGCAGTGTATCCGAGTTATCTATTTACATGTACAAGATACAATCTGACCACAATTTACATTATATTGTTATAGTGGACAAACTACTGCTTAAAATATACACAATACTATCTGCACTGAGGACAATAATTTCATTTCATGTGCTTATATCCAGTTAAGGTTTAAGCATGCTGCCCTGGACTCTCATCTAGACAATGGGTTATGGGTTAATTATTACTGAGAGGTCTGCGTAGTGGCCTTACACCTATTCACTGAGCTGTTAATACTTGTTCTGGGACTGCTATATTTATTTCTAAAACAATTATTACAAAATAAATGACTATGATCTCATTTAAAGACAGTGTTGTATGGTGGTTAACCTACTATACTATATGCAGTTGTATAAATTATGTAGTTTTAAAAAAAATCAACAAAGGGGTTTACATCCAATGTCATAAACCGGAAAAACATTGTTTATGTGTGTATTAATTTTGCATTGTTTGCACCCAACATCAAATCACAAAATTTAAACACATGCATTATTTTCAAACACATTATTTTTTTTCTCTCACAGATGCCAATGGTCATTAGTGAAATTTAAATGTTGCGAACATACGCCAAGGTGCGTATTCATGAAAATAACATGTCACAATATTAATCCGGTTTACAGTATTTTGCAAAGATGTCAACCACCTAGCATTAGCCAAAAATGTGTTTTCTGATATGTTGCTAGGTATATGGTCTATAATACTAAGTATTGCCTTATTTCATTCTCTCAGTATTCTTTTCTGGTTAACTTATATTTATATTTTGGAAGGGGGGTGGGGACATTTTGTTGGCTCATTCAACAGGTCAACAACCATACAACTGTGCCTTTAAAACCAAGGCTGAACTTTTTTTAATCTTTTTACCAGTTGGGTAACAACAAACACTGGCCTCAAACATCAATTTAATTATGATTTTTCTTTTTTCAAAATTAAAAATGTGTAACCAGATGTTTTAAAATATACGTTTCCTTAAATATTTAGTTTAATAAATGCATTTCTGTCCAACACAGTATCCTTTTGGAATACTATACAAATTTCATAATTTGGTACATCACCATATTATAATAATGAGACATTTTCATATCAAACATAATATTTACAGAGATTACAGTATAAATTTCAACAATGTAACAGATTAAGTATACATCACAATATGTTATACATTTAAATCACCATTTGCAAATTATATTACATCTATTAACATGTATATTTACTTCTGCAAATACCTTGAATTCCTAATCAATGATTGGTTATCAACAGCTCCGATTGTCAAATCTATTGCTGATTTTGTTCTGATCAAATTGAAAAAACAAAACCTTTGTTACACACCACCAACTGCTCTAGTTAACCTTATACATGTGAAATGCATGTATGTAACATGTTTTAACCAACTGAACCAGTTGAGATTATGGTATACTATTCATCCACTGCTCTCAAATAAATGTGAGAATTTATTCACCAAACCATATATCCCACGTCATACAGTGATTGATGCATTCAACAACCATTTTAAATGAATGCTAATGTAGCTGTTCTGTTCCATTTCAAAACCATCACACACACACAAATTAATACAAATTAATTGGCAGTGATAACCAGACTAGATCAAACAAAAAAACAAAACAACAAAAAGTATCATCCTTGTGTTATGATGGCTCTCTTTAACAATTAAAATATGGCAATCCATTAAGTCAGTTTGAACACAATCCTGCATCCATAACAATCCCCCGTCCCCCTCAGTCTCTCTCTCTCTCTGTATATATATATATATAAATATATATATATATATATATATATATCCCCCTTTCTCTCTCTCTCACACACACATGCACAAACAATGTATGCACATACACACAAATAAGAAATATTATCCAGATGCATCAAATTGTCAACTGCAGATACTGCCTATTCAATCTGAGATTAACCAAGGTTTCTGAAAATTGCAATAACGATAATTTCATTCACACAATCTAATTTTGTGTAACAAATTTTCCATTCATTCATTTGATTCATAAGGACACCATTTACATGATCATGGTGAGTTATGCAAAAACCAAATGGGTTACCTGAATTTGTTTTACTTAACCCATAAGTAATTTATGCAAATGTTGAATTCTCAGAGACTTCCAATTTTGATTTGCAAACAGTATATACAGTAAAACCTCTCAAAACTGGACCCTCTGTAAAATAGAATTTCCCCAAAAGCTGACATTTTTCAGTCCGTTTTTTTAAATCTGTACATAACTTAACCTCTTTAAACCGGATACCTCTTAAAACCAGACATTTTACTTAGTCCCTAGGGTGTCCGGTTTAGAGGGGTTGCACTGTACCTCATTCACAAGTGGCTAAACAGCATTGGTCTTAATGAGGCCACAATTCAAATAATTCGTTAAAGGTCCATAAAATTATCGGAGTCATTTAATCTCTTTACTTAAAAGGCCATCTCTTGACAATTTTCAAAGTGGCTGCTTAATGAAGAATTGACTGCTTTATAATAATACCAATATATTTCACAACCTATAACATTTAGACCATATCTGATTAGATTATTAATACATCAAAGATGTTATATTACATACACAATTTAACAATAAATTAATCACCATATATACACACACAATTTAACAATAAATTAATCACCATATATACACACACAATTTAACAATAAATTAATCACCATATATACACACACAATGTTCACTCATTGTGAGATATTTCAAAAAGCACTGTGATCAAGCAAATAACAAAATATAAAATTAAGACAAATTTCCTTTCCACAAACTTGCTACAATGAATATACAGTGGAGTTTCCACAATTCCAAAAGGTTCCACTCTAACAAGTATTTTTATGTCATATTGAGCAACCTATCCTGTGTGTACCTTGTTTAATTAAGGAATTATCAACCCTTTAAGCATGGTCCCAAGTCAACAATTTACCCCTTAAGTGTTATTCACTTTCACTACATGTTTAACTATCAAACATAACTGACAACAATTCTCAACTATTTCAATAACTGTAATGCCTAGGAAATAATCTCCTTGTGAGTGGCAGTCCTCCTAGAAAAGAGGTACTAGATAAGATTCAATGAATCATCCACTAGTTTGCTCATTGCCCATTTGACTCTGCAGTATGCAGATATATGGCCCTAACAGTTTTGAAGTTCAGGTTTGGTAAGAGAATAACCTGTTAAAATGGCTGCCTGAAACATAATAGAGTGGATCATCATAAGAAACCAGATTATGATACATGGTCACACTTTGATCAGCCCTTAGTCAACTGCTTATCATAAGATATCACTTAATGTCAGAACACTGTTATAGTGTCTTGTTATAGAAATATATTTACAGTGAGACCTGTCTAAACAAGACCCTGAATAAACAGGAATCCTGTTAAAACCAACCAAGTTTCATGGTCCCGAATTTATTTAATTCTAAAACACGACCCTCTAAAGACCGGATTCCATCTAAATGAGATGAATATTAGATCCACAGCGTGATCCAGTTTAGACCGGTTTTACTGGATATTCATGCCCACAGATATATTAATATATCACACTGGTGAAATATCTAGTTAACAATACGGTTATGAAAGCGAGTCAAGATCACTGTACTAAATACAGGTCTCATTTCAACAAAACATCTTATACATTATATACAAAAATACTTCATGTCTAGTACAAATTTATCACATAAAATGCTCAATGTATTTTCCAATTATTATCTACAAAAGAAAGTGTTATCACATTAGGCTAAAGGTGGTCTTCAAATGTTAAAATGTATCGCTGTAAAAATAATGAAGAAAAGCAGGTGGGTGGGGTGCAATAAACAACAAAGGGAAGAATATCACAATAAAAAAGTAATGTTTCATATTACACTTTACAATACCAGTTTGATCGAATCCAGAACTTCAAAAATTGTTTCACATTAATTTATAATGAAATTCACAAAATAAAGAGGGTAAAAGGAACAAATGAACTCACTGTTAAACTTGAACATGCAGGTATGAAATAAACCCAGATTATACACATATAGGTATTTTCAATGACCCAATAAAAACAGGTGTTACAAATATTTTGTTACATGTAACAGAAAGTTTGTTTTGCTTAATGACACCACTAGAGCACATTGATTTATTGATCATCGGCTATTGGATGTCAAACATCTGGTAATTCTGACATATAGTCTTAGAAAAGAAATGCACCAGATCTTTTATATGCACCATCCCACAGGATAGCACATACCACAGCCTTTGATATACCAGTCATGGTGCACTGGCTGGATACATGCAGTACATGTAGATGCTGATATGGGTAAGTAGTGTACTTTGTTTCTGCACAAATTATTGAATTTAGAATGTAAAAGAGGACAAAATGGTCGGTCATATACATTTTAAATACACATAGAAACAGTGGACTGGAACCACAATAAGTAAGCTCTAGATAGGTCAACATTTTAAGTAGGTAGCCTATGGTGCTATCAAATGCCCTATTCTAAGTCTGGAAAATGTTTGGAAATCCGATGTTTGGCACTAAGAATAGTAACACATTAATTTAACATTTAATAACAAAAAGAGTTTTAGTGATATAAACAGCAGCAGAAAAAAAGAAGTCCAAAGCACACTATAACATCAGAGTATCAGATAACTATGGAAACAGGTTTATTAATACTGACAAGTTTCTCTAAAAAAGGTAGGGAAGAAAAACAAAAACCCAAACAAAACAAAACCACCCACAGTATTCTAATGGTTTCTAAAGCTTTAAATAAAATCCAAAAACAAGATGAATCAGTTTAAGTAAGTTTAAGTAGCAGCCATGTGAGATATCTCTAGGTGGGCACACACATAAGGAATAGCTTCAACTGTAACACTTAGCTGCAGAACATTTATTTCCCCAGCAAAATTACACATTGGTTATTTCACACATTGTTTAAGCATATCCAATTTCATTTATAAAAAGGGACCGATAAACAAGTCCATACTTTGGGAAATTATGACCTAGGGCCAATCGGTGGATACAACTTGAATACTTGGATGCATGACATATAAATAGGAGCTGAGATACATGTGCTCGTTTCCAATTGTGGAAATCATCTTGTTATATACATATATGCAACTCACATCAAGTGCACAATGAACATATTGCTTTTAAATGGAAATGAAAGGATTGTTTGTTTAATGAGTGGCTATTAAGGTGTCACGTATGTCGTAACTTAATGCGACTTTGCGTAGAAAATGAGTAAAAAAGGTAACTGGTTCCAAGAATCTTTTCCCCCTCAGAGTATTGCTTTTAAAATGAATACACTATTACACTGGATTCAACTGCACAGCTTCAGTTGGTATAGCAAGTTGGTCATTCTAAAGTATATGCTCCAGTTCAAACGTTATCGAAAGAAAAACCTATCATTCACATAAGCTTGTATTTGATGACATACATTTTTGTTAAAAGAAGAAGTCAATTGTTTATAAGATTAAAATAATATATTATGCACTTTTTAACAATAATTTTTACTCCTTCTATTCACTTGCACCTGGTAATATACCTGTATGTATGACAATACACTAAATATATGTAACAAGATATTTTGATCTTCCAGATATCTACACAGCTTTTGACACGTCTTCAAAAGCATTAAATTATCATTATCTTAACATATTTTTGCAATATTATATATATATACACATATATAAATATATACCAATGAATACAGATATAATTATTTACTGACTGTAACGAAACATGCATCAATAATTTTAGTTTTTGTGTGCAGATGTGTGCAGAATATTCCGTGGCTCCACCAGTGTTAAAAGACTTCACTTGTTTTCAATCAGTGTCTGCAGTTTCAACACAAGGTCTCGCGAGATCTTCAGAACCTGCTTTGCATTGTGTCGCTCAGCCATTTCTAAAATAATAGTTAATCAAAATTGAAATATTGTCATTAAACAATTCAAATGTACTTCCTTTCTTCTTTGTTTTAAAGATAGGACAGCCATGATCTCATTGTGTGTTCATTAATATAGACCTGGTGAATATTTTTATATGTGATTCCTCATCATCTTCAGACTATCTAAAGCTTCATCTTAGATAACCTGGTGTACACATAAAAATTTCATTTTAAATGATAACTTTTAATATTTTTATAATAGGCCTACAAAAAGGTTGTGTGTTTCTGGGGACCTGATTCTACCCTAATATTTTTCAGTTGTTTTGTTTATTTTAAAGGTGTGTTTTTGGGTGTGTTTTTTTATTAATATGTAAATGGAAATACAACACATTAATGTATTTTTAAAAACCCAGACCCCCTCCCAGCCTACCTAAATTGTTTTCAGCATGTTCCCAACACAATATATTTTTTTAGATTTGTCAAAATTTAAAGTAATTTATTTCTAACTACCAGGTAGAATAGTCTCTAGTGATACTTGCCATTGAAGAATTTGATAATGTCTGTGAAGTCCATGTTGTTGTCGAGGATGATTTCTCGGTAGTACTCTACTAGAGCCAGTGCTATGAACAGTACGAAGTGGGAGGAGCTGATGTACTTGGCCGCCCAGATCGTCTCCCACACGGAAAACACATCGTCATACACAAGCTCTGTAAACACAAACATATTTAAATGAACACGATGGAAGATTGTGATGACAAAAAACTTTTAAATGAACCTGATGAAAGCTTGTAATGACAAAAAATCTGTTAAATGAACCATATGGTAGCTTATAATACAAAAATATTTTAAATGAACCAGGTAAATTCTTTATTTTATGTAATATTTTTATTAGTAAAATGAATGTTTTAACAATCTATGGTTTACTAATTTAAAGACCAAACATATTTTTAATTGATTATTCTCTTGCACTCTGTGCAGCATTCAGTAATAAAAACACTCAATTAATACCTAGAGGGAGATTATTAATAACATAATACTAATATTATGCATAATGTACTGGTTGCTGTGGTAACACAAGTGATGCTTGAACAAAAGTAGTACATGTAGTCCAACTACTAAACATTTTACATTCTTCCACCAAACATATTATATAATACCACTACAAAATCAAATTATATAGTATAGGGTATATCTTTTTTTACATAACATTTTTAAAGCTGCAGTGTCTGGTTTCAAATACAAGCATAACTGCACTTTTAATTCACTCATGAGTTGTCGTCATTAACACATACTGTCAAATGCTTACTAGCCAGTTAGAACAATTCTTGCCATTTTGTAATACCGAGCAGATTCTAGCAGCCAATTTCAGCAGACAAGCATGGCGACGTTCTGAACACCAGACTCATTCGCCTTTCGATCGTTACCTGTATTTCACAGGGTTTTAAACACACTGTGTCTAGTGTTTAGAACATTGCTTTGCATGTCTGCTGAAATTGGCTGCTAGGAACTGGCTTCTAGAATCCGCTCGGTTTTTGTAATGCAACAATAGCCAAACCGTACTAAATACAGGGTTTATTTTTAACTTGGAAAAGCCAGTGCACTGAAACCAATTCGGAGTGTGGCGTCTTATATGCACCAAACGTAATGGGATTTTCTGTTCTAAATGCTTAAATAATAAAAATATTGCAGACACTGGAGCTTTAATCAAATTTATATGTATTAATACATTTACAAAACCAGATGTTTTCAACATCTGTTTTCTTTTAAAGAGTAAATAATCGATCTTGCCTCTTTTGAAGTCCAAAAGAAACCACCGGTAACAGAAGTAGAAATGGGTGTAGTCACCATGCTGATGCATGTGTTCAAATAACTCTGAATCTAGGATCTGAAATAAACACAAACACTATAGCAGAGACAGCTTGGAAAGTGGAATATGCAAGCTTAATGTAACTGTTAAATATATATCAACAGTTAAGTTTGTTTTGTGTAATAACACCATCATTTATCATTCTGACACAGTTGACAGAGAAAACCCACAAAAGTTTTCCATCACTAGCCAGGATTCTTTTATATGCAGAAAGAACAGCACATGTATAAAAAAAAACCTCATTGAGAGGAATGAAAAGGAAAAGAATACCTTTAATGACCCCTCGAACATGTCAAACTACCAATATTTGATGTCTAACATATAGTTATTTCCACAACAGAGAGACTACTTCACTGATGTCACATACTGGTATTTGATGTCTAACATATAGTTATTTTGACAACAGAAAGAGAAGACTTCAATGATGTCACATAGGCTACTCCTATTTTATAGGCATTTTTCAATAGACAGAATAGTACATACCCAGTGGGTTACGAAAAACAAAAGCACACACGCACACTTTAATAATGGAGGTTGGGAACTGAACTTCACCATAGGGGACCAGCCTCGGTGGCATCGTGGTTAACCTTCTGAGTACTGCAGGCGAGATATCTCGCCCGACGTCACGACAGTTGACATACTGT
>JAECMU010203141.1:0-13423 GCA_016106625.1 Dracogyra subfuscus
ACTGAAGACGAGGTCCGTGTCTTGAATACGCTACATTATGATTGGACTGAAGGCGAGGTCCGTGTCTTGAATACGCTACATTATGATTGGACTGAAGACGAGGTCCGTATCTTGAATACGCTACATTATGATTGGACTGAAGGCGAGGTTCGTCTCTTGGATACGCTACATTATGGGTGGACTGAAGGCGAGGTTCGTCTCTTGAATACGCTACATTATGGGTGAATTGAAGACGAGGTCCGCCCTGCTGAACAGACTACACATTTTTGTTTTGTGGTTATTGTTTTAAGAATTAAAGATATTCATGGGTATGTCATGAATGAAACTAAAGTTTAATATAATATTCATTGTTAATGGTAATACAAGTACATGCATAACACCATATAGTGATGAGTGCCACTGATGACCTGTTTACAAACAATGATGGCGGGGTTTTTTTTAAAATAAATTAGTTACATAATAATGCCAGAAGCTGTATTATATAGCCACACAGACAGCTTCACATAATAGGTTACTTATGAAACTGTTTACCGTAACCGTCTGAATAATAATGTATTTTATTAATTATATTTTACAGTAAAATGTAGTCAGCGTGGTCTCACAACAAATAACCTAGTCTTCAGCCTAGCTAGAGCCTAATTATATTTTACAGTAAAATGTAGTCAGCGTGGTCTCACAACAAATAACCTAGTCTTCAGCCTAGCTAGAGCCTATTTACGATTTGCTATTTAGATTTTCATCCAATTCTGTCAGTCTAGACAATCTCAGCAATAATGTTTCGTCCATTTTATTAGTTTTAATAAAATGTACATAAAGCGCCAACTATATTTAACAATCCTTTTATTAGAAAAATATAAGCTTTAACAGTTTTTAATTTTACCATTTTTTATGGCACTTTCAGGTAAACAAAATGTCTTTATTATTACGTTCACCTTCATCAATGTTTTGTTAGTTATTATATAATTAATTTGCTTTCAAACAAATAAAAAATAATAATAAAATAAAAAATAAAACCACATAAGCTTCACGGCAGGACATTGGGCCGTGAAAT
Organism: Dracogyra subfuscus; assembly: GCA_016106625.1. Classification (NCBI taxonomy): domain Eukaryota; kingdom Metazoa; phylum Mollusca; class Gastropoda; order Neomphalida; family Peltospiridae; genus Dracogyra; species Dracogyra subfuscus. The sequence continues at coordinate 1,052 of JAECMU010203141.1, forward strand.
TGGCCAGACGATATTTAGTTTGAACAGCCACTGGGGTTTTTCTGGTACCTTCAGAATAGTAAAACTAAATTACCTTGATGTTTAAAGGGCTAACTAAACTCAAGTGAATGATGCGCCGAAATAAACGGTCGTTGTTGGTGAAATTATGCTGAGGCATATTGTCTCGATCTTGAGCTTCCTGCACTAACAATATAACAGAGGTTTACCGTGTACTAAGACAATGATACGTGCTGTCCTGTCTTTGGAAAAGTGAATATAAAATATCGCTTCAATGTTTGACATCCAAAAGCTGGTGATTAAATAATCAATTTCAAGGCCAGGTCTGGCACTCGCCAATTGTGAATTTTAAAAATTGGCGAATTTTATTTTCATTTGATAAAATAATTTTATGTATGAATTGATATTTTGTTACAAAATAACTGGGTACATTTAAAATTTGGAAGTTTAATAGATAATTTGGCAAAATGTTCTGCTGACCCAGACCTAGACCTGCATGTGCTCTTGTTAAACAAAAACAAACTTTTAATGAACTGGATCGTACAGTTAAACATCGTTCTCGTGACAACACAGGATATCTTGAAGGTCCTATGGGATATAAAACAGCACTAGTATTCAGGCCCATAGAAACGCCTTTGTCAGTGGGTGGAGGGGGAACTGACGGATCGGCTACAAACTCTACATCAGATTTTGGTTAAAATGGCAAACATTTAATGTGTAAAAAAACCCCACCAAAACAACTCACAAGAAGGGAGCATGTGCCTCCACCCCTCACACCCTACACTACTCCTACGCACCTGGTATTACATTCAACTCCAATCATCACTGTCAAGTTTTTTGGTTTGGTCATTTCAGCATCAAGATGTTTGATTGTAATTTGTATATAATTAATTTGGGAACATTTCTTTATTCCAAATACTCATTACTCCAAAGGGTTTAGGATGTCCCTCTATTCAGTTCCTTAGGATCAATTTCGGAGTAATGGACATCCAAAATACTGGCCTGTCATTCTATGTCAAGAATAATATTAGGGTTTCAGATTAAGCAGATATTAAATAAAATTGTATTTTAATATAATTATTGAGATCACTGTGGAGTTTACAATGTTACATCCAATTTAACCCTCTTTTATTATAAAATGACCCCCAACCGCTCCAGAAAAAAGAAAGTCGTAACTGCTTGTTAGGGTGTAGCCCAGAGGTAAAGTGCTTGTCTGATGTATGTTGGGCTATTTCTGGTTAGCTACGTGGTTCAACCTCGCGGAGAGGAAAGAGCCAGTATTTGCCGTTTAATATATTGTGTTTTAGAATTGTGTACCTTTTAACACTGGCTGGGATCTAGCTCAGTAAGTGGAGTGCTCACTTGAGGATCGATTCACCTTAGTGGACCCATTCTTTGACTACATTAACCCACACACCCTTCCCAACCAGTGCACCACGACTGGCATATCACAGTATTCACTATTCAGTCTGTGGGATGGTGCACATAAAAGATCCCTTGCTACTTACTAACAGAAACATGTAGCAGGTTTCCTCTCTCAGACCATGTCAGAATGACCAAATGTTCAAAATCCAATAACTGATGATTAATAAATAAATAAATGTACTTTAATGGTGTTGTGAAACAAAACACCGACTTTTTAACTTTAATTGTTGGTCTTTTTTCAATCTGCCATAGTAGAGACAAGTTCGAATAATAGCAAAGTGGTCCAACAATATAGAGATGCTCCACTTAAAAACTTAGAAACTAGACTGGTAATAAAATATGCAAAAACAATCAATTCTTTATTATTTTTCCACGAGTTTTATTAAAAAAGACATGTTATCATCTAGCACATTAACAAATTTGGGGATTTTCATAGTCCTTAAAACTCAACTTTTCTAAACAAAATCATGAATTTAACGCTGTTCCATCATCAATCATAAATTAGGCAGAAAACACTAATTATTATTGTATGCTCAGTGGCTCTGCTACAATCTTTTTTGTTTAAATAAAATTTATTTTGAGGGTGTTGAGTATCCCTGCAGCCCTCCCTCTCACGTGATCAATTCTAGCAGTCATGTGTAAATGGGCCGAACCCCCCCTGTTCAAAGCAATTTGAGTTGGGTTTTGGGGGGGTAAATATATTTTCCAGAACACTACTCATACCCCACTGAAAGATTTAGCTTAGCAGTCTAAACACACACCCTCCACTCCTCCATCCCACATAATCGCCTTACTGCATGTCTAGAATAGTCCTTGTGGAATTGTCAGAATTGCACTACAGCAAACAAAATAACCAGTACTGGTAAACATGAATTCAAGTACATGAAGTTAACTGGTCAAAGTCTTTGTCATAATCTCCATGAGGAAATACACAATTGTCTGGTAACACTCTTTTAGAATCTGTTGTTTTTGATGCCTCACAACATAAATATGTTGTGGTGTCTCCAAGTGACACTTACAAAAGAAGTCTGAACATGTGGTCGGCCATCTTGTATATAAAGACAGCATCCATCAGCTCACCAAGCCTATAAAAGAAAACAACTTATTAAAAGTTTACATGTTGGTGGAATTAATATATACATGTCACAAGATTAAATGGTTTACCATCAAGAATAATGTGTTAAATGTTACCAGTACCACCAAAAAAACACCAGGGCTTCTAGAATTTTATAAAAATCCACTAACCATGGGATCAGTGATTTAAAACATTTACTAGCCATGAATAAAAATTCACAGCCCTACTTTAAATAAATACAATTTTATTAATGCATGTAGTAATGATCAGATTTGTCACATAAAGAGGGAGATGTAGCTTAAAAACTCTTAGATTGGGGGTGGGAAGAGGGGCATGGATACCATTGGTATTCAAATTTACAAAATAAAGACTTAAATGCAGCATTTGACAAGGTGTCTTTTCAACTAGCCGTTGGGCTAGTTATAGTAGTTATTTACCAGCCATATCACTAGCCATGGGAGTGGGGTTACCATAATCTAAAAGCCCTGAAAACACTGTTACATATCACTGACTACAAACAAAACAAACAGAAAATATAATCACTGCATGTTCACAGCAATATAAATTCAAAGCTGTATTTACAAATTATATTGCTGACAGGTACTAAAAGGTAGAAACATTTTGTAACAAATTTATTTATTTGATTAATTCAAAACTAAACTACTTACCCAAATAATCATCCATGAGAGTTCCAATTGCAAACTGAAAGGAAAAAATATTTCAATATTTAAAAGAAGAAAGCTAATCTACTATGTTAAAAGCATCATTAAAAAACCAACAAGAAAAGATGCTTTATGACATTTAATGGAAATGGTGTTGTTAATGGGTGCACATGGATTGTCATTAACCAAAATCCATTACTTTTTAAAGATATTTTCCATAACATTTAAAAAGATTTTCAAGGAATCCTGGATGTTTCTATGATTATCAGTTGACATAATATTATGTTATTATGTAAATTGCTGCTTTAAATGGGAATAAAATTATTTTAATTTCATTGACTTTCTAAATTCTATGATCAAACTCAAAATTCTATGATTTTAGTGGCCAGAAAAATTATGTTTTAAAATTCCATGACTTTCAGGATATTACGACCCACTAAAATCAATTTACCCTGCTGTAATATACCTGAACGGAAAAAAACCTGACTGCAATATATGTATTCTGCATTTGTTTTTTCAATAAAATTTACAAACAAAAAGGGATGCAACAAAAAATATATATATATATCTGTAAAACAGACATTAAGATACTGAAATAAGTACTCAACAACTGCTGATTTTAAAAACAGTTGACAAAAAAAAACATTCAGTGCAACGATCCATATTTTGTTGCAAAATAACTATAGGTTTTGCTTCTTTTTTTTAAAGATAATTTGGTAAAATGTCCTGATCACTCAGAACCAGCCCTGAAAAGTAACCAAAGGAAGATAAATTCACACTCAAATATCTTAATGCCTTGGCTACAAGCCGTGAAAATTGTCTCCCTTGACAAGGAAGTACATTAACAGTACATACTATGTCTTTGGCATCCACACGTGTTCCAACTATCTTGATCCTGATTTCATCGTCTGGCTGAATAACAATATCCTGAAAACAGAAATTCCACATTTGTTTAAGGAGAGAAAACAAATATTTGATGAGATCTGAGGACATTTTAAACTACAGCTAAACCACAAATTTGAAAGTCAAAAATGGCTGTTTCAACACTTGATTAAAAGAGAGAAACCTGTAGCCTACTCCTCCAGAAAAGCAGCAAAGAAATCTTTTATATGCACCTTTTCTAAGACAGGAAAGTACATATCAGTCTTTGATGTATAGGTCATGGGGCATTGATTGGGATAGGAAAATGCCAAGTCAACGACGAGCAATTGATCCTGCAACCCGTCACACTTCAGTCACCCTGCCCCTTTAATATTTAAAAGCTGCTACCTCTAAAATATTTGTATTATTTAAGCATTTAGACATGATTATCCAATTCTGTTTCATACCTAGGACAATCATTCTACACTTTCAGTTTTGAAATGTGACACTTGTTTGGGTTCACATTGAAAAGAATTCTGGAACAGCTAATTTTCACAATGAGTATTTCCTTATTTCCTTGATTATTATTCAAAAGTGGCTAATCTAAAGAACAATTGTATTAGCCAAAAATAAATATTGTTGAGTTCTATCTGTGGCAATGGTAAGGAATAATTTCTTTAATTTTGACAATTAAAATAAAGTTGACTTAGTCCGTGTATCACGTTAGCTGTCTCACCTCTTCTTTAGTCTTGTAGCAAGGTGGGTTTGAATTAGGATCAAATTCCATGTCTGCAGGAATGCTCTGAAGAAAATAGAAAAAATATGATATAGCAATTACATTACTTGTAATCAAATATAAAAAGAGTTTAACAAGGAACAAATAAATACTGATAAACAGAAAATTCACCACGAACAATATACACAAAAATGGACATAGATCTACAAATGTAAGAAAAAGAATCATAATGAAGCATCCAAACAATCAAAGTATGCAAAGCTTGTTTTGGTTTATTTATTTCAACTTATTTTCATGTTAATATCCAATTAAGGTTCAAGCTATCTGTGGTGTCTGTTGTCCACAACAGTAGGGTAGTTGTTTAGTGAGAGACAAAAGGGTTTAGTGGCCTTACACCTACCCATTAAGCCCTTAGGAATTCGTTCTGGGTTGAAGCTGGTACTGGCTGTGAACCATGTACCTACCAGCCTGTATTCCGATGGTTTAACCACTGCACCAATGAGGCCACTTGTTTTGGTTAACGACACCACGAGTACATCCACAAAAAAATGTTTGGTTTGTTTAAGGACACCACTAGAGCATATAATAATATTAACAAAAAAGATAAAACATGAAAAGTTCTTGTAAACTTACATGGCGTGAGATGAAGCAGGACAAAGGACCAATCTCTGTGAAGAGCCCAACCTGTAATTACAAGCAATCCCATTACTATTACTATGAGTTTCATTCTTAACTTTCATCTGTCATTGTTTACAACAAAGATGTAACAAGTACATGGATATAGCAGGTTGTTTCTTATTTTTCAAGATACATGATTGTTTATTCAAATTAGGCAGCTATATTAAATTTACAATATATCCAGTCCAGAAGTTACAATACCTGACAAGTCTTTTATAGTCGACTATGAATATTTATGTACAGTGAAACTCCTCAGGACCAAGTAAAATGTCTGATCTCAAGAAGTATCTGGTTTAGAGAGGTTGCTTCCATACAGGTATTCCGAAAGAGGACACAAAAAACATCTGGTTTTGAGGGAATTTCAGTTTACAGAGGGTCCGGTTTTGAAAGGTTTTATTGTATAAAGTACTAAGAAATTTATGACAAATATTTATTAAGTAAATAACAAACAGTAGACTTTAAAAAAAAAAAAAACCCATTAAGAGTAAAAAAAAATTAACATTGTACTCATGTCAAAAATGTACTTAAACCAAATAACACGTTTAATCTGTAACGTAGATTAAGAATTCAACAATGCTGAAGACAGATGGGTACTCAAAATTACATTCATAAATAGAATGTTCATTATGTTTTAAAATAGGATACAATTATGTTTGTATGTGAAACACCTTTTATAAGCAAGGTAACTAAACTGTAAAATGTAGCCAGTGTACAGGTTAAAAAAGCAGATGAATTATGCAGGCCAATGGCTTATTTTCAGTGTAATGTTGATAGATAATTCATTACCTTGTTGACTTGGGTGACCACAGCATCGAGGACCTCTCCCTTAAATGGACGGAACACTATGGCCTTGTATTTCACTGGGTAAATAACAAAGCCACGCCCTGCCTGAATCACCCCAGCTCCAATGTTGTCAATGGTGGTCACAGCTATGACAAAGCCATACCTAAACAATTTTAAACAAAAGACGTAAGTCAATATTACAAAAGTGGAATTAAAATTTTAACAAAATAAAAATACAATGCAAAAACTAAAACTAAATATAAAAGTGTGGGGGGGGGGGGGTTAATAACTAAAATGTGTTTATTGGGGTGGTGTAATAATCTGATATTTTTTGTATTTGATTTTCAAAAACCAATTAGTAAATAGCAAATATAAAAAATCAAAAGAACACAACACTGAAATGCCAAACATGGGCTCCTTCCCAAAAGCAAGAGTCACAACAAATTACCAATTTGATGAGTAAATAATTTTGTAATTGTCTATTTTAAAAAATTAAATTCATAGTGCATTGCCAAGATCCACTGCCAGCCTAAAACAAATCCCGTTCATGATTAATCACACTATTTTTTTCATGGGATTCCGATGACAATCCTGGATAAATCCCTGCATACATTTCATATCCACATGGGCAAAAAAAAAGACGAGTATCTGACATGTACATACATGTGTACCTGTATTGCTGTATATACATGTCCATATGCACTGCGGCGGACCACAGTCTGCAACATTTGCTAAGTTACATACAAATATGTTATTGGGTTTATTAGTTTTTTTACATTAAAATTTGAACATGTAGAAAAATAAGTTTTTTTGTGCAGCAAATACATATATGTATGATTAAAGTACAATTGTAAACAAACTCAAAGTTTGACAATCTTTTAGCCTTCAGGATGCTAGTGCTTTGTCAAGTCTAGCAAGTGCTTGAAAAAAATAAAAACAAAGGTTTTTGAGCTTCACTATTACCAATAATTTGTTACCCATTTCTGAATTTATACAGTAAAAACTTCTTTCTATAAAAAATAAAAAAAAAAAAATGTATGTAAATAGATACGCCATTTGAAGTGAAAAACGGATTACATACTTTCCTGTACATGTTCCTTCAACTTCTGTGAAAAGCTTCTGTTTCACTATATTTAACAGATTTGGCCCGAAGTATCTTGGATGAAGCAATATGTCATGCTCAAGAGAGACCTGAAAGAACAAACAAATGTTATCATTTCACCAAACTACCTAATAATATAGGGCTTCTGCAAAATGGTAAAACAGGTATGGCACCATACACAATTATTTTAGGAAGATTCTATTTTTTTAAGTTTTTAAGTTAACTTTTAAACAAAATTAATTACTCTTAAAACCCTAACTCTAGACAAGTTCAACCTATATTCTTTCTGTTGACTGTGGTTGCATTCCATTACATGGTGTCATATCCAAAAAAATTCTTTCTGGTAGAAACACTGCCTATTTTATTGATATATTAATTGTGCTAATGTTTTTAGTGTAGAGCATATTGTGTCACATGTTGCAATGCTGACCAGGATTCAAATCCACAGTCTCTGTTCATTAGTCTACTACATCCATATTCATCAAATAAACTGGCTGTTCAGTAGCTTGATGAAGATGCTTCTGTGCATTTTATAGGCAAAATCTGAAATTTATTTGTAAATAGTCATCAGATCTCAGTGAAAACAAACCGAGGGCAGTGATTAATTCCTGCTATAAATTAGGATTATGAGAAGCTGTGTAAGATGTTACCACGCTAAGCATATATATCTATTCCTTCTTTTTTTTAAATTCATATGCCAAGCGGAGCTAAAAAGTACTCTTACGGGAGCAAAAAGGGGTATAATCTGCAGTAACAGATTATCTCCGGAAGAGCTGTCATCCTATGGACGAAACACGCATACGTGTGTGTTTAATTTGGATATTGTAAATGCTACAGTAGCAGGCTACTAATAAAATAAATATCAAAATAAAAATAAATTTGTAAATATATATACACACACACATAGTTATTAGTAGCCAGCTAATTAATATACATCAGAGTATGACAAATATTTTTAAGTCACTAGCCACAGGGCTAGTGGGTTTGTGAAAACCACTAGCCCACCAAGATAAAGCACTAGCCCAAATTCCTGATCAATTATAACTGGATTTTTATATAATGTTTGTAACATTACACATTTACGAGTATAACAGTAAAATAAAACAAACACTTAAATCATGTTGTAACTTTCAGTATGTTTTTTGGTTGTTTTTTTAGCAAACTCATGGTGGATATCTAAACCCACTATCAAAATAATTAAATTTAAATGAGGGTACGACAGTGTGACATACAGTAATAGATGGTTCAATGTATTCGGTATTGAGTTACCAATATACATTTAGGGCCCTACTATTTTAGTCGCCGGGAACGGTGATGCCAATTTCTCAAATATAGGGCATCATCCCGGGTCATGCAGATATCAAAAGAATATAACGGTTACATCTGATCCGTTGTTAATTGATGAACAAAATATACCATCTTGTTTCGGTAGCTGTGACGCCTTATCCAGACCACGACACGGTCCGAGTAGGCTACACATAATAGCTAGGCCAAGCCAAGTTCGGTTATCATTAAAGTACATTGTTTTCCTGATTGTCAATAACCACATGTCAGCGAAGTGTTAAATCAGAATACACTAGGTAAATAAAACAAACACTGAAATTCAAAGAATGACTGGGGTTTACTTGATTGAGATTAACCTGTCATCACGATTGGTGATTTCCGAGTTTTAGTCTAAAACATGTGCGAGATTTAACTACCACGTGATGTGTCCAACCAATTAAAGCATGTATGTCATTATTAGACTTATTTCCTGTGCCAGAAACTTTGAAAGGGAAAAGTAAACAATGCATGCTGTAACTAGTGATGTTACTGCAGTTTGCTGACCTAGTTCAAGCAAATTATTATTATATACTGATTTCGATGTTGATATTATTCAATGACAAACGTCGCAATCAAATTTATTAATTGAAATTTCAGCCGAGAGAAAAATAAAAAACAACACGATCGAGCGATGATGGGTGGAAACCACTAGCCCTGCGGGCTAGTGGTTTTGCGTTTCTCACTAGCCCGAACTTAAAAAACCACTAGCCACGGGCGTCGGATTTGTCGAACTCTGATACATACTTGTAATTAAATCGATTCATCTGCCATATTACGGCACCTTAATTTTACTAATATTATACCTGTTATTTGTTATTTTAAATAGTAATTACAAGTTACTGTTTGTGTCCGGTTCCACTAAAACAGTGAATGACTATTATTAACTATCATTATCAAATTCCGTACCCAATAATTGTTTAAACAAATTTAAGTGAATTACTATTTTAATGGCACTGCTAAGATATACCGTATGCATTAAATTGCAGTACTCATTAAAAGTTATATAAAAGCATTGTGTTAATATCTACTAGGCTTCAACGTGTTACTAGTAGTAACTATCATTATCAAATTCCGTACCCAATAATTGTTTAAACAAATTTAAGTGAATTACTATTTTAATGGCACTGTTAAGATATACCGTATGCATTAAATTGCAGTACTCATTAAAAGTTAAATAAAAGCATTGTGTTAATATCTACTAAGGCTTCAACGTGTTACTAGTAGTTACCAATCGGCTACCTTGCTTTTGGTTTAAATAATAGTTATTTTTGTCACATAGTACAGGGCACAATATTTCACGTGAACCGCCGTTCTGTTCACGTAAAATTAAATTTACGCGAACCGCAAATCGGTTACGTCATGGCCTGTAAACGTTCAGAAATAAAAACTTGCAAATTCATGATTACGGGAAGTTTATTCATGCAGACATACTACTGGTATTCCGACAAATGTTTTAAACTTGATACTTGATGCGCAACAAACCAGTAAATAATGTGCTCAGTCTATAGTTTTAAAAACGTGTCAAAGGAATGTGCTCGGACCGTTTGGGTGGGCTAAATTATCTGCTGCTATTCTATCGTTAAAGGAATATATATATACATACTATTGGATTGACTATAATTTTACATATGTTAAAAATACTTTTAACGTAAACAGGTATCCAAAAGTGTCACCAAAACTGACAAACACTAACAATGCATAATGAGCTTTAAAAAACACACACATTTGGAACGTCACTGTAGTATATAAGTACCATCGATAAAATGACAGTATCATAGTCACCGCAAAACACCAAAAGGAATCCTACAATCTATTTTGAAGTATGCATGTGCGTAATGCAAAAACAAATCCAGGAATAGGTAGAGGCTGTCTGTAATTGTTCTATAAAATATCATCTTAAAATTGACTAAAAAAACAAACCAAAAAAGCTTCCGAAAAGGCTTAGAATGCACCTACAAGCGTCCTGAGTTTCAAAATGTTCACAGGGGGAGGGCCCTGAATCCCCCTGCTCGGGCACGCCTTTGGCAAGGGATCTTTTATTTGCACTTCTCACAGGCAGGATAGCACAAACCATAGCCTTTGTTGAACCAGTTATGCAACTTATGGATCACTGTTCGGTGCAAGCAGTTTACACCTTTCTATTGAGCCTTGCGGAGCACTCACTCAGGGTTTGGAGTCGGTATCTGGATTAAAAATCCCATGCCTCGAATGGGATTCGAACCCAGTACCTTCCAACCTGTGGACCGATGGCTTAACCACGACGCCACCAAGGCTGGTTAAGCAAGCATTAAAGACTCTTCTTTATTTTTGTAAAATGTTTTCTTTTGTATTTGTTTTAACTTTATGTTTCAGCTAAAAACTATGTATTTAAAATATAATTTATATGTAATTTTGAGGTAACCGATCAGATAACCCATGGGTTACGCAAATACAATTCACATAACCAAACAATTGGTTACCTAGGTAAAAACCACGTGAACCGACTTCCGGTTATGTCAGATTTCAAAATATTGTCCCCTTAAGTACCTTGTAAATTCATAAACACTGTTTTGTAAATAGTCGTGCCTTTAAAGTTGTCTAAAATCGAGTAGTGAAATTAGAAACAATTTTCCATCCTCCACTGGCAAACATGACTTCCGACGTGATTAAAACGACATTCACGGAAAGCTATCCGCCCGGTACCCCCCAATTTAGGATATACTAGAATTCAAGTGCTGTTGTCTGGATTCGAACTCCAGAGAACATCAGGACTGTAGCCGAGCACTGTATCTACCCGGCCATGCAGTGCATTTATCAACAAGTGAGACTGCATTTTAATACTTTTAAATCTCATAGCGTGTATTTTGACAGAATGAACTGAGTGTTTACGGAATAAAACGAAAATTTGTCTTCTGTGCTATATTTCTACCAAAAGCACCAACAAATTGGAGAAAAATTTACACAGAATAGTCAAAATGTCTAATTTTTCAAACTGAAAATGTAGTGATACTGGATGACGAAATATAAATATTATGTTGCTTTTTAGACACCAAAATGTTTAAAAAGGTATTGTATATAGCTAACCCTAACCCTAAACTTACACTAATTCTAACAAATATTAATGGGGGGGGGGGGGGGGGACCGGATGGATATTTTGCCAAATATTGTTAACAAAAAGAAACCTTTTAAAACTACTGTCCGAACCAAAATGTTAACAACTAAGAAAAATTGCTCTCCTACCTTTACTTGTCGTTAGATTTCCTCCAAATGTTGTCCAGACACAAATAGTAAAAAACCCACAACAATGACACAGATTCCACACACGAGACTGCAACATGTAATTTTTAGCCGGCTGCCATTTTGCTTTTTTATGGACTATTCTTCAAGAGGGGTGAAAGCCTCCAAAGTATGTTACATAATTAATATAAAATCAATGCTCTTTAGTGGTATATTTCAATAAACAAAAAAATATTTTTAAAATTAATATGACGTCATCACGTTTGGTTTTTATATAACATGTTATGACGTTGCTAGATTAAGTCATAATCCTTTCACCCCTCTTGAAGAATGTTCCATAAAAAGTCAAAATGGCAGCCGGCACAAAATTGCATGTATTTTTCGCTATGCAATCTCAGCGAAGCCGATATCGGCGACATCGTTGCAGTCTCGTGTGTGGAATCTGTGTCATTCAGGCATCGAATTTTACCACGGCAACGACGGCAAGTGCCTTCGTTGCCCTCCTTACTTGCCG
>JAECMU010203157.1:0-13592 GCA_016106625.1 Dracogyra subfuscus
TTGCACGTACATGGAATCCATGCTTGCGGAACAGTCAGGGCAAACCGAAAAGGACTACCAAACGGACTTTTGCCGAAGAATACAAAGCTTCAAAAGCATGAATACAAATTAGCCCAGAAAGATGAACTGACCTACTGCATTTGGCAAGATACCAAAGCTGTTCTCTTCCTTTCAAATTTTCATTCTCCGGATGATACAGGAATCGTATCGAGAAGAAACAACGTCCGACAAAAAGTTAACGTCACTACGCCATCACTCGTCAGTGACTACCAGCTGAATATGGGAGGTGTAGATCGTATGGACCAGATGATCCACTACTACATGATAAATCATCGATCTCGCAAGTGGTGGAGGCGTATATTTTTCAGCCTGGCCATGACATGCGCACATAACGCATACATATGTGCCAAGGATGAACATCCGATACCATCGATGAATCGCTGGCCGAACTTCCAGGATTTCATCGAAGATTTATCTGAGGAACTTATTGGTAATAGCAGGGCAAAAAAGGCTGTCAAAGTGTGTAACATTGAAAGGCCAGTGCTAGAACACAAGGTTGAAAAAATTTTCACGAAAAGAAAAGTGTGTCGAGAGTGTTCATTAGCGGCATCAGGAAAAGGGCAGAGACCAGGAGCTACAAATTTTGGATGTGTGCAATGTCAGATTCCTGTACATGTTGAATGCCAGTCAAAGCACATCATGAGATGTTACAGTGCCTGAACTGCTGTCAGAACATTTGTGTACATATGAAGTGACAAACCTGTATATATTTTTTCATTTGAATACTCACCTGAACTTTTTTTTTTTCGTTTTCTTTTTTTGTTCACAATTCCATGGATTATTGCAGTGTAAATATTGTGTACGAGTTTTTGGAAAATCAACCTGGATACATAGTTTGATCAGTAAGTGTATAATAAATTATTTGTCTTACTATGAATGAATTCAGTGATGTTTTATTATTTTGAATCATATTGATGTAATGTGAATTGTTTGCTTGCAGTATAGGCACTTTTGACATGTCCACTTGAAATTATTATAACTCCATTATTCATTGGTGTATCTTAGATATTTTTACATCATAATGTAGGTAATTGAATTGCCTACAATTAATACACTGACAAATCACTTCTTTTAGCATGTTTTCATTCAGATATTTTGACATAAACACATTTTTTTTTTTTAATTTTTTTTTTTCACTACCATATTATGGTATATAATATATATAATAAAATATAAATATTGCATAAAATTTATAATAAAGTACACAGTTATAAAGGGCATTCAATTCTAAACAAAATGGTATTTTTATTTATATATATAACTTGATAAATAAATATTTTATGGCAATTTATAGTAAACAGCAAATTCCCACATACATTTCCAGAAAATCTCAGATAATCTCAGATATTGGAGGTCACATTCACATGTGGGTTGCAGAATGAAAAGAGTTAAATGACTCCCTACAATCAAAGTTATCTCAGTTAGGGGAGCGCTTAATCACTCCCCTAAATTTATTGTTTTACAAATGAGGTCTGTGAATCTGCATAGTCTTAGCCGTCATCTTACCCTTTAGGAGATGCAGCAGTGCCACCATTTTGAAACTGTGCAAAATCACCAAAATCACCAGCCTGACCTGGAGCTGTAAAGAACATTTCATGAAACATAACATACAAAATATAGAAGAATTCATCTGGGCCCGTGCTTATAAAACTTAAGGTCTAGACTTAACGTAATGCTATTTGAATGGCATTGCCATGACGTTAAAATCTGTACTTTATTAAAGTCAAGACTTTAAGGTTTATAAGCACAGGGCCTGACATCACATTTGTACAACTCTTCAAAATATTTAATATGGCGAGTATCAATGATAAAGTTGGCAAACATGTGGGTAGCATTGTAACACAAATTAAAACACACACCCCCCTCCATCACTTCCGGCAGATTACTCCAAGGAGAAGATGGAAGAAGAAAATGATTTATTTAAAAGACACACTCAACACATTTTATTCATGGTTAGATGGCATCACACATATGGTTAAGAACGACAGATATTAAGGGAAGAAACCTCTGTTGTTACCTCATGGGCTGTTCTTTTCTATTAGCAACATGGAACGTTTCATATGCACCATTCTACAGACAAGATAGCACATACCACAGCCTTTGATGTACCAGTCGTGATACATTGGCTGGAGCAAGAAATAGCCGACGGGGATCAACTGTGCATCAACCAAATGCTATGTCTCGCCCCAGTCCAAGGAGTCATTTTAGCTACCCGTAGCAGGTGAATTGATGTTATTAAATGGATGTTTCATGATCACTGAATGCTTCATTTTAACTTTCCCATCAAAATTCTTCTGTGTATTATGTACTGTGTGTTTCAAAAGTCGACCAAACACAAGACTTACACTGCGGTGATGCTGCTCTTGGATTGAATTCATTGAAACTTGTATTTGTGTGGACCGAGCTGTATCCCTTAGAGCCAGGGCCTACATCAATGAGACTAGGTTCAGATATTGATGATGAGCTCTGTATTAAAAAAAAGATGATTTTTTTTTTTTAATTCATCTGCACATAATCAAGCAGCAATATCACATATACTGCACAGGGCTTGAACTTAACAACAGCACCTGCCGTAGTTGCAATATGAATTGCCGTTGGTCAGGGCTTCACCATGGACAAAACATTATTGCTGCCAGTTTTACAGTTTTATATTTCTTGTAAAAGTTACTGGCTTAAAAGTGCCAGAGGAAGGCTAAAATTGCCATATATAAGCATTTTGTCAACAGCAAAAAACAATTAAAAATTGCTGCTGGCAAAAAATTGTTAACATTTATCTAACAAGTAGAAATTTAGTGAAATCTAAATTCAAATTTATTTAATATAGCCAAGCAATATAAACCCATACAAATTTGCTGTATTTAGTTTTAAAAAACCCACACAAAATAACCTAACAGTGTTTTTAAGTAGGCCCTACAGGTGTATTTCACTTGAGATGTACTTATTTAAATGTTTGTTTGTTTTGTTTAATAATATCTTTAGAGCACATTGATTTATTAACCATCGGCTGTTTGATGTCAAGCATTTTGTAATTTTGACACGTAGTCTTAGGAAACTTTTTTAATTTGTTCACTAGTAACAAGGGATGTTTTATATGCACCATCTACCAGTTATCTTTAGCTCACTTTGATTTTGCTCATGGTAAAGACTAGCAAATATTTTACATATATTGGTCAACTGAACATTTTCTGTATGTAATGAAATATTAATTTATTAAATACAGATTCTTAAATGAACTCTGTGAATACATTTGCCAGAATTAATTTCATACTGTTATTTGAGGAATGACTGCTTCATGCATTTAGATATCAAAGAAGTGTTCAAAGACAGACTGAATTTTCAAAAAGGTTACCTGGCCGTCGGAGATTGCACTGCTAGACGATACTAAATCTAATGTTTTTGCTTGTCGCGTTCTGCCTTTTGAAGTAGTAATTTTTTCTGTTCTTGTTGTGTGTGTTCTTTCAACTGATGTTACTTCATTATCATCGTCTTTATAATCATATCGACTCTGATTTGGTTCCCGCTCCTGGTTCCTCTCTCTGGCGTACTCACGATCCCAATCCTTGTCAGAATTACCCCAATCATCTCTGTATTTATCGCGTCTTCTCGTTCGTTCTTCGTCGTCTTCACTGTAGAGAGCAGTTAGTTACATATTAGAAATACTTAAATATTATGTAATGGGCAACTCTGTGATATCAGACGTAATTTCAGACAGATCTTTTTATTGTTATACGTGTATGGGTATTCTTTTAACGTGCCCCTGTCCCTAAGGTTCAGGCACGCCCACCATGGGTCCAGGGGCTGACTTTTGTAGAAACAAACTAGGGCACCACTGTTATTTATAAACTTTATTCCATTCTTATGTCACTTTAGGTGTACAGTGGAAAATATGTTTGGTGTCAGACGTATTCACACAATCTGCACATTTTCACCCACACTTTGATATACGTCTAATTCTCTGTGATGTGTGAGGGCAAATATTTTGCATTTATTTGTGATAAGTAACTTTATATTTATTGATTTCACACATTAATCTCTAAAATTAACTAGAAAATTTCAAAATAGTAAAGTGCTGCCAATGAATGTAAAAGTGTTTTCCTCAAATGTGATGTCATTTTTACCATGTTAGTTATGCAATTATTGGGTTTGTTATTTTGTTATGGAGATGAACAGTTAGATGCAAGTATAATTTTTACCATTTAAAATATAATCAACACTTTTGGCAGGAAGCCGTCTTCTGCACACTTTGGTAAATTCCTTTTAATCCACTTATATGGATAAAAAATTAATACTGATATTCATAATTGACTCTAGTTATGAAAAATGTCTCCTAAAATGACACTGGCATTGCATAAATATAAACAAATTGCTTTAAAATTGGAAAAAATAAAACATGCTTTATGGCGTCGGACATACACTCAGGGTATAATTTACCTTACATTTTGGGGCCGGTGAAAGGCCCCATTCCCCTAATATTAATTCCCAATCCAATGCCAAACCTTTCCCAATTACAACCCAACAGTTTCCCAATTAGGATTCCCAAAGTTGCTAAGTTAAAGAACGAAACAGCTGTTTTTACGATATTGCTTTAGTGGGTTGAGATGACTTTTTTCAACAATAGCAAAATGATTGAGGCAAGCAATAAACTACTCGCCAGTTGTAAGTTTTAGGCGAGTATGAGGGGCGTGCACAGAGAGGCCTGGTATTGGTATTGATTATTTTTGAAAATCCCATTTTTTTGGTATTTGAAACATTATTTTTCCCCAATTGACCAAAAAGGGACCCTTAAAAAATTGTCTAGATTATACCTTGACACTATAACAGCACCACAGTAGCATGGCAATTGTTCAATATTCGTTAATTGATTTTATATCTTTTGATTCACTATATAAAATTAACATTGTATGTCAGTAACAGTTTAGAACCATTTAGCAGAAGTAGAGATTAAAATGTTTTATATGTTGGTGTCGGATGTACACATGAGTAACATATGTAAATATTATAGTTAAAAGTCTGTTTGAAATATAAATTAGTCATTCATATATTATGTCAATTAACAAAGGACATGTCTGGGATTATTTCTGTATAAAGATTTATATTTCTACTCACTCATGTATTACAAAATATGCTGATAAATGTATTAATTGAATGTTTCGTAAAATAATGCTGCATTCACGGTTGATGCATTAGTTGCATTAAAAGTGACTAAAACACATCTATTGAAAAAATATTAATGTAATATTTGACACTAGAGATAATAACCTTTCAAATGATACCAAACTTGTCTCACTTGAACAAGTTTCTAAAAATGACCTATTGATTACGTGACCACGGAAATGACCAACTGTGACATTCAACATGGTATTGTACCATCAATAGTTCGCACTAACAGAAATGGCTCGCAGAACACCAACCTCATATCACAGGGACTCCCTTGCTTTGGTTTTCCATGTGCACGATTCCACAAATCTTTGACCTTGTCTAGAGCCTCGTCTGTGATAGATTTCCTCCCACCACCCCAGTCGTCTATTTCATCCATGTTTCGTCTTCTCTGAACTGGATCTTCTTCGTAACGGTCACCTATGAATAAATGTTATTTGTTACTCCACCAAGAAGAGCTAAAGCAATCTGTTCAATGTTTTAATTTTAAATCAAGTTTTTTTAATAAATGTGGCAGTTGAATGGAACAATCATATTGCAGCTTGGAATGTATGTGAAGATGAAACAATAAACTAGAAACTAGAATAATTTTCAATCAAAAGTATCAAACTATTTAGAGTTTATGAGAGCAGGAATTTAATTTAAATCATTATCAATAATTTTTCTCATTTTAAATACAACCAAGGCATCGTTTGTTCATCATGTTGACAGAAAAAACTTATTTAAAAGGAATATTTCTGTTCCGAGTGTTGGAAAGGTAAAATGTTTGTTTTGTTTAATGACACCACTAGAGCACATTGAATTTTTAATCATCAGCTGTTGTATGTAAAGCATTTGGTATTTCTGAGTCTTAAAAAAGAAACTCGCTACATTTTTCAATTAATAGCAGTCGTGGTGCACTGGCTGAAACAAAAATTAGCCCAATCGACCCACAAATAGGGACAGATCCTAGACCGACCGTGCATCAGGCGAACACTTTACCACTGGGCTATGTCCCTCCCCTTCCTGACATAAATTACCAGTCATGGTGCACTGGCTGGAGCAAAAATTGTTTAGAAAGGTAAAGTACATAGGATAAACACCCACCAAGACTGTCATATATATATACATGTACTACATGCAAACAATCACAACTGTTCAAGATAAAGGATGTACATTTTGGCAAATATAAATGAATATAACATCTCAGTGCAAATCTAACAGTAAGCATAGGCATTGAAATAAGCATAGTGCATGGTAACCCATTGTGTACACGTAACCACAATACACAGACTTAATCATCTGTTTTACTGACACCTGACATGTTCGAAATAAGCACTTGTCCATTTGTTCCGACAAGTGAAGATCTGCTAGGACAAACAAAATGTACCTTGGTGGTTGTCCAGTGAACAAGTTGAAATGGTCAATGAAGTTTCATTCTGAGCAATAAAAAACAGTGTCCTTATACTTGAATAAAACAAACTATTGGAACAAATATAAATATTGTTGGACAGGTAGATTTTTACATATATTTGTCCGGTAGAATAGTGAAATATTCTGCTTATTTTCCATCACTGCTTGAATTTTAAAACCTGATCAAAAGATATGGGGTGTGATTTTTTTTTTAATAAAGACTTTGTGGTGAAAGAAGTACCAAAATGACTGTTCTCAACGTATTTTGATGCATGTAATGACATCAGACATTACTGTCCTGGGTAGTTCTGATGTCCTCTTTGAGAGAAGTAGGCAACTATATCCATTGAGTGCAGTGATATGTATAATTGCAAGCAGGATATGTAGCTGGCACTGTAAGGTGTAGTTGCTGCTTGCATTATGGTATTTAACTTGCAGATTTCCCAAGTTGTGTCGCAGATGGCCATGCTTCAACATTCAGTGAATAAAGCCACATTAATATAGTTTCTGCCTTTCCCACCTAGAGAGGTTAGTAATTAATGAATGAGGATTAGAACTTCATGCATACTGTAAGCATTATATCCTTGAGACTCGCCAGACATTCCAATAAATTTATCTTTTGTTTTCTTCGCTTTCTTCCTTTCATCCCTGAGCTTGTCATCATCTTGGATAAAAGAAAGTATATCCTTGGTCTTGTGGCGTACTGGAAGTATAAACAAAAAGCTGATTTAATTATGACAAAATGTTCACAGTTATACGACTTAATCTATTCTTATTGGATGAAGCTGAAGAAAAACTTAATGTTATCCTTCGATAAACCTCAGAAAATAATGTCATTACGCCAGCTAGGGCATCATTTCTTAAAACAGGTGATGAAAAGGATCAATTCAGGACCATTTGCATAAATTTTAGAAGACAGTGACGCTAAACTATGGTTAGTGAAGTTTATGAAGGGTAAAGACATGCTTCCCCAGAAAAAGTATTGAAAAAAGAGAAGAGAAAATTTGCTTGACCGAGGGGAGGGTTTAACAGCTGAAATGCACCCTCTGCATACGCTCCTGTTTGTAATTATAAAAATAAAATATATAATTTGTTCATGAATCTAACTACGTACACCTGTCACAAACTGCATAAAATTGTGTAGTGTAGTGAAGTGATTTTAAACTAAAACTTCAGAAAATTATGTCATCAATTGGGACGTCCTTACGTAAAACAGATCATGGGAAGAACGTTAGAAACTGATTTATGTGTAGCTTAACAAAATAAGTTGTGCTGTTTGTAATTATAAGAATTGTTTGTCATTTTGTATAACAATGACAAATTTAGTATAAAATTGCTTTGGTATGCTACGTGATTTTATACAATTTGTGACTGTTATATATCAATAATTCACAATAAAATTACCCAAAAAATCATATATAAAACTCATATTTACTGTGAATAACAAAATTATTTTTAAGTATGTAAGTATTTAAATAAAACAATTTTATATTGGATATATCAGATATATCCTAAGTATAAAACAGCAGGCTTTGTCATGTCTTTTAACTCATTACAATTATATTCCAAACACAGCTAATTATGTTATACAATGACAAGATCATAAAATTTATCAGAAACAGAATATTGTTATTAAACTATTGTGGAATTAAAACATTGATCAATCAATTTCAACTTAATAAAGAATTTGTTACGTATATGTGTTTTAGTTTAAAAGTATTAATAATTTAATTCAACACAGATATTTAAATAAATCTGAACACTAGTTTCAGGATGGCAGGAATGCATTTTTTTTTTTTTAATTTTTTGTAGCCTAACAATAAGGTGCAACTGACGCAGATGATTCACCTCCGCATTACTTACCATTCAATCCTTGATCTTTTCCATTTTCATCTGTGAAAGTATAATTTTCCAGTGCCCGTAGATCATAAATATGTTCTCTTGTACTGGTGACAACTCTTTCAGAACCATTTCGTATCAAATAACCCAGCAAAGTTAAACCCTAAAAAAGAATTTCAAATGTCTCACCTTTTCAAGTTCATTTTAAACATCATTCAAGCATAATTCCACATAATTATCTTTCTTTAAATACAAATATATTGATCTTACTATATATTCTTAGCCAATGTTTGATAAATGTTTGAGAAAGTCACCAACTCTGACAGAAGTTTCAGCTAGTGCCCTGTCTAATGTACATTCAATACAGTGGATAATTCCCACTAGTCCAGACCACAAATTCACTAACAAAGAAAGAAAGAAATGTTTTATTTAACGACACACTCAACACATTTTATTTACGGTTATATGACGTCAGACATATGGTTAAGGACCACACGGATTTTGAGAGGAAACCCGCTGTCACCACTTCATAGGCTACTCTTTCCGATTAGCAGCAAGGGATCTTTTATTTGCGCTTCCCACAGGCAGGATAGTACAAACCATGGCCTTTGTTGAACCAGCTATGGATCACTCGTCGGTGCACTCACTCAGGGTTTGGAGTCTGTATCTGGATAAAAAATCCCATGCCTCGACTGGGATCCAAACCCAGTACCTACCAGCCTGTCGACCGATGGCTAACCACAATGCCACCGACGCACTAACAAGGACCGAAGGCTGGTTGATTTGTCGTTCTCAGACTTAGCATTGTTGGGTTGTTTTTTCAGCCAATAATCAGAATTGCCATTTACAACTGGCAATTCAGCCATCCAAATTTGTTCCATCTTGTGTTAGGAGAGTGGTGTTATCAATTCTAAATAAATGCAGTTTTAGGATTTATACAAGTTATGACTTATACAGGTTTCCAATTTTATTTAGTGAATAGAAACACTGAATTAACAAAACAGTTTATGTGTTGTAATTGGATAAATAGTAATGGTCCAAAGAAATCCATCAGTCATGTTGACCCAGAATACTGTAGATACTGAAATTAATGCGATCATAACATTAATGCGAAAATGCGAGTTCATGTTATTTATTGGCATACAGTTGTAATGGTACATGTATTCTAATTATGCTGGGAGTTGATCTCATTAAAAACATTATGAAATAAATAGGTTAACTGATGTGTTAACAGACATGTTAGTGACTTCATATCACTGAAGATGTTTTTAAGTGTAATTCGGATTAAACTGAAAAGTACACAGATGTGGGTTTTTTAGAAAAGTTATTATTTCAAAGGGAGCTCACTTGCATTAATTTAATGTTGCATTTCAGTCTGCCCACCGACACTCACATTAAGTTAGGGACGCGTTAATTTAAAGATCTACAGTATGTCACACAAATACTTGTGAACAAGTTGCTTTACTTCCTTTAGTTGAAACAAATCTGTAGTTAATTGTGTGCATAAAAGGCTGTAAGAATCAGTCAGCATGGATTTTTCAGTTAAAACAATTACATTTAAGAATTTATAAGATCACAATAACATATTCATAATACTTTGTAAACTCTTCTCCAGTTCTTTTTATTTTCATGAAGCATTCGTTTCCAGAGCATGCCCATCACCTCTGGGAAGTGTTCATATGTAAATGTGTACTGTGCTATTTCCTGCATCAGTGTGCCATGTGGGCCCCAAGCATCATCATTCGTTGCTTCTCGAACTTTCGACTCCACCTCTGAGTAATTCATCACCACATTGGTGCTAAAAAAATACATGTACATGCAGTTAACATTAAAGGTTTTAATAACAAGACATACCTTCTTTAAAAAAACCAATGATAACAATATTTTCTACAACTAGGTTCGCACATACACAAGTAAAACTGGTTTAAATATACTTATTTACATAGCTAAAACTCTTTTCAGATCAGACTTTTGGTTGGGAAAACAAGCATTTACACAAGTAATAGCTATTCCGGTTTAAGCCAGCAGTGAACATTTTGAATTTAAAATTTGATTACCAACATTTGGTGCTCAATTAAAAATTCAGTAGCAATTACTATTTAATATTTTTACTAAGTTTTAGAACAGTGTAGGAATCTCCGATATTTGTGTAATGAATCACAACAGTGATGCTGAACAAAATGTTCCCTGGGCATAAGTGATGTTATCTGCTCTTGTGCAAGACATCAAAACAACAATGCACGACAAGTCTGTCAAGCTGTTGCTAACGCTCTTACTGTTTATTCTGTCTGTGACATCACTGGCACTTGCGCCTAATAAAGTAATATTAGTTTATATTAAATATTAAAACTGTTTGCATTCATACTTACATTTAAACTTTTTTAGTTACACAGTTTAATTAAACCACATACCAAAGTGTTTTAGCTATATCAGTTTACAGAAAAAGATTGTGTTCACACTTACATTTTAAACATGTTAAGTTACATCAGTTTAGATCTCCGAAATCCATCAGTTGTATTAAAAATAAATTATATAATGAACCAATTTGTGGAAAATTTAGGACATTTGCTATATAAATAAATATGAAAATCTTGCTAGTGTTATCTTATCCCCACTTCAGATATCGTCCCTACAGGCATGACGACGTTTTGTTGATGTGGGGTGGGCTTTGCTTTTTTTATTATTTTTATGCGTTTCAAAAGTTAGGTTCCAGCTGAAAGTATTGTTTATATTGACTACAGACTGTAACAAATAACAACATAACTGCTAAACTATGAAGATCGAATTGGTATTATTGTTTATTATAAACAGTTGTGCATTTATTCATGAAACACTGATTGGCATATGCTGACTACGTGGACAGTTTGTCATCAACCGCCATGACAGTTGACAGATACAGGTCTACAACTAGAAACGCCTACGTTGGTACTTACACTTTGTCTGTAATTTCACGAAACTTCCACATTATGATTTAGGGATTATTTATATTTAGTAAATAAATGTTACATAGCATTTAATCAAATAGTAACTCAGATGTCGAAGGATTACTTGACCAACTAAATAACCGGAAATGAACCCAGTCAGAAATGGCGTTGTCACGTGACCTGTTGCAATGTTTAACATTCCTTGTATTATTTGTGAATAAAACTAGTCCGATAACAATTAATTATTGTAATAAAATTGTTTAAAAATCGTCAGAGTTGGTCTATGTAGTCTTGTAACGCGTCTTATAAAAACATATACGAGGTATTATTGTGTCGCCGACATATTAATGTCGGATCAATGGAATCAATTCCTTGTGGTGGTTAAAGTAGCAACCTCAGTAGCGGTAAGCCCTATGTTAAAACATACTCAACCAAAATGTATACATTTTTTGTCAAATCCACGGGCGTCAATCATGCTTTAAAAATGGGGTGGGGGGGTATTTATATAGATTGTCCCTCGGCGTTGAAAAGTAATGGGGATGTACCCATTTGTTTAACAAAACGTCTATAATATACTATATAGACTATACCATAACGTACCTCCCAAAACATATCAGTAACCTTCTTTTAGTCAAAACGTAGGCCTACCTATATTTTGGTCAAAATGATTTCGTCGTTCTACCTGTAATTTTTGCCAAAATATTAAATTGACTTTCTAGTTTTCTCCTGCAAAAAAAAAATAAAAAATAAAATGGGGACTACGTTTGGTTAATTTACAAACCTGTAATTCGTTTGGATAAAGTTATAATAGAGTGAAAGAATAGTCTGTGGCGTTAAAACAGAAAATAAGGGCCTATTCTTAGTGAATCAATAAACCACAACTTCTCCGACGCACGTGCGTTATTAAAACTATGAAAAATCCTATTTTTGGTACTACCAGGATGACAGAAATACTTTGGTTCTACGGAAATGGATAATCTAAAGAATAAAATATAATTAGTAATGTTTGATTTCAGTGATCATAAATGGCTTTAACAGTGAACAAAAATGTTGTAGTGTTTAAAAACCAGGGTATGTCCCTTTAAGGGATATTTTATGTGTACCATCCTACATAAAGGATAGCACATACCAGGTCCTTTGATATTCCAGTCGTGATGACTGGCTGGAATGAGAAATAGCCCATAATGGGCTCACCGACGGGGATTGATCTTAGACTGACCACGTTTTTTGTTAAAATTAATTAATTAATATAAAGTATCATTATGCATATATATTGTAGAACTTTATATTATGTGCATCATTAGAAAGTAACACAAGGCAGTAAGTGAACTTTCTAACGAAATAAATATCATTCAAGAAGTTAATTCGGCTTCCGGTGTAGCCATTTGGACAAAATATTAAAAGCGGTAATTAGTTTTAAATGGAATGTGGTGTTAGGTCTATTATATTATAATACACTGCACACGAGCCCGAAATACTGTAGTCTATCTGTAAGACGAATGCGTTTTTCAGCCTAGTCTGCAAATCAACCAATCCAAAAGTTTCTTTATTATTCAATTGGAGGTATGTAGCTAAATATAATATATGGTTTTGGTAGTATATTATTATCAACCGATTTACTGAAAACTAGTGCTGGATTATATGCTTGGTTAATACCTGATATGACTAACTTGCTTAAGACCTTCACAAATAAATAAATAAAAATAAATAAATAAATTATAAAAATAAATAAATAATAGGCTTAATAATAATTAGTGATAAATAAACCTATTGCGATATAGGATTTTCATAAACTGGTAAGCATGTAATTATAGCAACTTGCACCAACATTATATCGCAGAAAAGAGTGGGGATAAAGCACTGTAAGTAGCTCCATGACGCACTTGTAGCATTTACATTAACAAAAGCATTCCCAGGGAGGGGGGATTCCAACGGACCTACATAGAAAGCTCTCACCTTTGTATTATGGAAAGTTACAAAACCTGGTGATTGCAATGCTTTTTTGTTTTACGGTTTAGATTTAAAATCAAGTTGTGGTAGGCTACTAAATTGCCCCCTCCCCTGCTTTCAAGATTAGTCCTACGCGTCCGATAGGCACTTTCCACGGTACTGGGGCACTTACTGAAACGAAAGAAAAACGAAAATTCACACACTGCACCCCGGGAGAGCGTTCTATCAGTGACCTACACCCATGGACATAATGCACTACCTGGAGAGACT
>JAECMU010203255.1:0-16182 GCA_016106625.1 Dracogyra subfuscus
ATGCAAGACAGGTGCATTCCATGATGTCAGCCCATATGGAATAAATCTATCTTGCATGACCACATGACTTCTGTTGTTTGCGCTCATATTAACATTGGGTGACGTCACGTAAACGGCAACATAACGCAAGAAATACTTTTTGTATTTCATAGAAACAAGGAAACCTGCTGTCATAATGAAATTATACTATCATTTTCGGTTTATACTTTTAGTATAAACCATTTTTGGGTACGATCTTTTCAATGGTTATTATTATTTTATTGTAAGATAAAAAAAAAAGGTAGGTTTTTCACGTTTTCCCAAAATGCTTGTTTTTCATCTATTGGATGGGATAAAAATAATCCTCCATTGTGTATCCATGTGGGACAAGGCTATTCCACCCTCAGGTACATAATTTGATGTCAGGGACTCGGCAAGCCTCGTCCCTGACAACAAATTATGTACCCTCAGGTGGAATAGCCCTGTCCCACATGGACACATATGAAGGATTCTTTTAATATCAGTTGCATTGCACTTGCTGGAATGAGAAATAGCCCTATGGACCCACCAATGGGGATCGATCCTAGACTTAGCGCTTTAGTACTGGGCTCATTGAGGAGATGACCTCTTTAAAATTATACAATTGTTCTTTTCAAAAGAATAAATATCCATTGGAAACAACCACAAAATAAATGAAAGGTAAGTTTTAAACAACGTTAAATGTCTTAAAGGTTTGAGTATTTCCCAAAAAAAATTGTAATTATTTAATATTAATGAAACATTACATTCCTGTAGCTTTGCTGTATACTGTAATTATAAAACAAAACTTTTAATTATTTCATATTAATTATTCACTGTTTAAACACTGTCAAAACCAGATTTAAGGTAAAATGACTTCAGAAGTACATGCAGTAGAAGAATGCAATGAAAACTTGTGTGTGCATGGCTGATTCGAAAATCACATACATTTCATAACATCTAGCAATTAAAACTAATTTAAAGACATACTGTCACAGATTTAAGGACCTTATTTCTCTAAAAATGGATAATAAATAACATTTACATTAATTGTTGGAAACCATATCTAGCTATCGCATCACCTTAACTGAACCATGATGGAGTGAAATTCATGTCAACCCTCTCGGCAATTTTAGTTTTTGAATTATGGACCACTGCCATAATTTAATTATTTTTATAAAATATCATTAGTAAATGGAGTATGGTGGTTATGAAGATGGTTGAATAAAGTACATATACATTTAGGGACAAATCAAATATTTTTTGTTCAGGTAATACTTTGTTAGATCATTAAATAGATTAGTGGTCTGTTGAAAGTCTTAAGTACCTTAGGATACACACTGTGTATGTAGGATCTATGAAAACACATTAATACCAGGAAGGGATGAAGTGAAAATGTCGTAAATGGTGAGCCATATAATCAATTGATCTTACAGTGACTGGTTGACCAGCAGTGAAACTGATCCCATCTCCAACAGGGTCTGTGAAATCTTCCACTGTCACGTAACTGGACGGCTTTGCATTTGGGACAGCGGGAGGGGAAGATTCTTTAGGCAGCTGAAAGCAAATTGTAAACAATGTATAAAGAAAAGAAAGAAATAAAGAATTGTTTTATTTAACGATGCACTCAACACATTTTATTTACAGTTATATGGCATCAGACATATGGTTAAGGACCACACATATATTGAGAGAGTAAACCCGCTGTCACCACTTCATGGGCTACTCTTTCCAATTAGCAGCAAGGGATCTTTTATATGCACCATTCCACAGTGAGAATAACACATAAGGCGGCCTTTGATATACCAGTTGCAGTGCACTGGCTGTGACGAGAAATAGCCCAATAGGACCACCGACGGGGATCGATCCCAGACTGACCGCGCATTGAGCAAGTGCTGTACCACTGAGCTACATCCCGCCCCTATGTATAAAGGAAGTCAAAATTATAAATTACCACAACAGAATTTTGTACGAGAAAGTTACCACTACAAATTCCCTAAATAAACATTTTGTTTCACAAACTCGACATTAAAAATTACCACTGTGATAATTATAACTTACCATGATAAATATTTTGTCTTATAAAATCACAATTACAAATGATCAGAGGTTCTACCTCAAACCCTCCCCCCAACATTGTGCTGTCTGTTGTTCACGGCTTCTAGAATTTTTATAAAATCCACTAGTCATTGGATCAGTTATTTTTAACATTTACTAGCCACGATTCAAAATTCACTAGACCTACTTTTCTTTTAGTTAATACAAATTTACTAAATAATAGTAATAACATAATTTTGTCTAAGTAAGTCACAACTACAAATTAACACAGTAGAATTTTGTCTGAGAAACTCATAACTATAAATTATCACTGTGAAAACAGTATTTCGTTTGATAAAGTCACACCTACAAATTACCACCATTACAATGGAATTTTGTCTGATAAAGTCACAACAGTTACTACAAATTAATAAAACTGAATTTTGTCCGAGAGATAAACAACCAAAAATTACCACAATGGAATTTTGTCTTGGGGGTGGCCTCAAACTTCCTCCACGCTCCAGCGACTTTGACTTGTGGACCTTAGTGTATGTATCTCCTTCAGGACCGATGGCGTAGCTCATCCTCATGTTGGTCTCATTCTCCTCTTCTTCCTTATCTGGTTTGGAATCTTTATTGAGCAGGTCGCTGATGTCTGACAGTGTCCCTATGATCTCCACACCACTCGCACGACCCTTCTCGGCCAGACTGCGGCTAAACACTCCCTTCTTCTGCTCCAAGTACGTAGCAGGAGCCATCCCCTCTTGGCCTTGGTATCTGTATATATGATAGCATGAATGTTATGTAGCACAGTGATAATCCAGACTGGTCAAAATGGAACTGAATTGCAATATAAATCTATAATATATGTACCTGTATAACCACATACTATAAGTTTCAAACTCATACAAAAAGTTACTCAATAATTTTAACACATTACCATCAAATTACATGTATATGGATTAAATCTCCTTTCTAATACAGGGGTGATGATTACGAAAGCACCCATGTTTGAAAAAATATATATTGTAATTAAAACATTGCATCATTTATTAAAAATGGATTTGTAGTGAGTTATGTTATGATGTCTGATATTTATTGTCCATGAAGTGAACATGATGATGCCACAATGTCCTGTCTTCAACTACAGTTCTTAGTTATGCTAAGATGTCTGACATTTATTGTGTTAAAAGTCAAAATGATGATGCTACAATGTCCTGTCTTCAACTATAGTTCTGAGTTATGCTACAATGTCTGATATTTATTATCTATGAAGCCAAAATGATGATGCCACAACATCCGGTCTTCAACTATAATTCTGAGATATGTTACGATGTCTGAAATTTAATGTGTTTGAAGTCAAAATAATGATGCCACAATGTTTTGTTTTCAACTATAGTTTTATTTACATGTATTCTACAGCATACCTGATGAGCCACCAGCCTTCCAGGTTTTTCTCAATGACATCAACGACCGCTCCTACTTCCAGAGATACTTCGTCCGAATTCTCTGCCTCAAACGGTGCAATACAAACATACTGTTCCTCTGTAAAACACACACAAGCTCACATGTATGCAACCGGCCTCAGTGATGTTGTGGTTAAACCATCGGACATAAGACTGGTAGGTACTGGGTTCACAGCCATGAACCGCCTCCCACTCAGTGGGTAGGTGTAAGACCACTACACCCTCTTCTCTCTCACTAACAACTAACCCTCTGTCTTGAACAGACAACCCAGATATCTGAGATGTGTGCCCAGGATAGCGTGCATGAACGTTAATTGGATATAAGCATAAAAGTAAGTTGAAATGAAGATTTATATATTAAAAACCCAAGCATCTACAGGTTCAATACAGACATACGGTACTACTCCTCCGTAATATAAACATTCTCAGAATACTGCTAAAGCAATACATGTCCCATACCAGGTCCAATAATTTTTTTAATTTTTTTTAATCTCCTAAAGTCAAGAACCATAACTCTGTGAAAAATTTGTAAAATGCCATTAAAGTTAAAACTCGATATGTAACAGTACGTGATAAAGCTATATACACAATTTCATCTCAATATCTTTAGGCATTGCACTAAAAAATCTCGAAATTTATTTTTCATGTCTCCCAAGTTCAAAGGCTATAATTCTATCAAAAATGTTTAAATCGCCATGAAAGTCAAACTTGATCTGTAACAGTACATGATAAAGTTACATGTTTACCCAAAGGCTATAGCTCTATCAAAAATGTTTAAATCGCCATGAAAGTCAAACTTGATCTGTAACAGTACATGATAAAGCTACATGTTTACCCAAACTTTCTGCTTAATATTTTGTGACATTGCAAAGAAACACTAGGGCATTACAACATGTAGAAAATACTGAAATAAAGATGCTCAGAAATGCATTTTCAGAACAATTTAGTGTTCTGTATTGTGAAGGATGACTATTTGAAAAGATAATAATTAAAATGGGGGGTCACAGAAACCTTGTGAGCCTCTTTGGATACTCCAATGATCTATGAATAACTTGCTACCAAAGCAATAATAACTGAACAAACAATGAATGAGTTATCTCCCTTAGTTTTGTTGCAAAGATCACATACATGAAAGACTTTAAAGCTGCTATGTCTGGATTCTATTGTATACAATCAAGTTCTAAGTTCAAATACAAGCATAACTGCACTTTTAATTCACTCGCGAGTTGTCGTCATTAACGCGTGTCGTCAAATGCTTACTAGCCAGTTCGAACAATGCTCGCTATTTTGTAATACCGAATGCATGTTATCTGTAAATTTCAGCAGACACGCATGGCGACGTTCTAAACACCGGACTCATACGCCTTTTTATAATGTGTGTTGTGGTGTGGTCCATTGTTTAGAACGTCGACATGAGTGTCTGCTATAATTGACTGCTCGGTTTTTGTAATGCAACACTAGCCGATCCGTGCTATTTTTAGCCCATTGTCGGCCCGACAAAAGTGTCCCACTTTCAAAAAAGCTGAGTGTGGCGTGTTATATGCACCAAATGTGACTGGATTAACTGTTCTAAATGCTTAAATAATAAAAATATTCCAGACATAGCAGCTTTAAGCTCAACTGTTTTCCTGTTAATCAAAGATTTACGATGCACTGTTTCAAGTGTTGGTCTTTCACTCATGAAGAGTGCTTTGTTAACTGGATATATATTTAGGCAGGGCTCAAAATAGCAGCCAGTGATTAGTGATAAGCCTTAATTTTTTTTTAGACTGAGCAGTTGATGGAGAAATTCACCTACTGACTTAGTAAAAAACTGCTGGTCATTTTTCAATAGACAGATATATGTATGATTATCTCATCTGTTATCATGTTATATTTTAATTCCAGTATGCACTAAAATATACATCAGAGGTCTTATTCTCCACACACTGTCTCAAACCCTCCCCTCACCCCGTATTGTCTTATTTGTAGCAAGACATATTTGTTTCTTAGTAGGACATATTTTGTTTGGCTTGCTACTTTTTATTTCAAGCCCTGGCAGGATTGTACCTAGACTAAAATACGTAGGGGGCAAAACAAATGGAATTGGGGCATCAACAATGAGCACAAGCTTTTTGTTTTTTTCTTAGGAAGAGTGTGCAGTGCTTAAAAAGGACACCTCCAGATATCAGGGAGTGTATGGAACATTTAAAAAGAGCACCTACAGTGCTCAACAGTACAGTCAGGTATTATCTATATTGTAGTCTTTCACACAGAAATATCATGCTGACCAAGATATTATCTGTTCGCCACCCCAGTACATTCTCCTTGGGTCTGTACCTGCTAATTGGGGGTTTAAAGTAGACCAAAAAAAGGACATGTCTGAACTAAAATTACTATTTTTAATAATATTTTTGGAGGGATGGCATTGCTCCCTTAATTTCCCTTAACCCCACTAGGTAATTTACAGTCTCTATATATTAATTAAACTGAAGAAACCTGGTGGTTGTCGAATGATGTGTCATCACTTGTCATCAAATACAGCCAGAGTAATTATTTAGTGCATGGATAACAAGCATTTAAAATTTCTAACCAGTCCAATTGTTTTTTTTTACTATTTGTCACTCAGTTTAAACTTGAATTTGTCAGTTGGTATTTTGTAAGTAAAGTTTTGGCTACTGACAGACAAACATTTGGTAATTCTGACACTCAATCTTCAGAACTGGAGTACCGTATTTTGCAGATGATAAAACGCACCCTTGTATAAGACGCACCACTCAATTTTACACATTTTGCAGGATCCATTCATATATAACACGCACCGTTGTATAAGCCGCACGTTACTTGTAATGTATTGCGCGGTTCCGATGTTTCATGTATTGTCTGGTGTTTAAAAATACTAAATACTACTAAATATGATCAACTCTGCATATGAACAGTAGGTGACATTATCACTTGTTGTGATAGTACTACGCAGTCAGCAAATTCATTGCAAAACAGATAAATTACCAGTATAACACAGTGACGTCATGGTTGCGTTCAGCATTTCATTGCAGTACTTTTCATGCATGTAACACAATGAACATCAATAGTTCTATCAGTTCAAATTTACAATAAAACACCATACTACAAAAGTGGTTTATACATTATGTGAAACTGAAATTAAAATTCACATATAAACCGCACCGCTATTTAAACCGCCCCCTCGGATCTGAAAAAAAAAAGTAGCGGCTTATCATCCGCAAAATACGGTAATAGCCCAAAATATACCCCTCACCAAACTATACTCGGGGTATAAACTGGACTAGTCCAGAGTATAAAACAGGCTAGCCCAGAATATACCCTGGAGTATAAAACAGGCTAGCCCAGAATATACCCTGGAGTATAAAACAGGCTAGCCCAGAATATACCCTGGAGTATAAAACAGGCTAGCCCAGAATATAACTCTCTTTTATGAAAGCAATAGTTGTTTTTCTTTTTATGCATTAATAATTATTACTTATTTATTCATTTTGTATACAGGTTAGTAATAAAAAGTGACGGTTAGGGTTAGGGATATAAAATAGGCTAGCTCATTTTAACCCCGGATATAGTTTGGCGGAGGATATATGTTGGGCTGTTACACCAGCCTTGATGGTGTTGTAGCTGAGCCATTGGACATAAGGCTGGTAGATACTGTGTTCACAGCTTGGTACCAGCTCCCACACAGAGCGAGTTTTATCAACTCAATGGGTAGGTGTAAGGCCACTACACCCTCTTCTCTCTCACTAATCACTACCAACTAATCTACTGTCCTGAATAGACAACCCAAATAGCTGAGGCATGTGCCCAGTACAGCACGCTTGAAACTTAATTGGATATAAGAATGAATGAATGAATGAATGAATGAATGAATGAATGAATGAATGAATGAATGAATGAAACCAAGTACAGTAGTAGCAATGGTTCCTTTATAGGCACTTTCCATCAGCTTTCAATATATACCAGTTTCGGGGCACTGGTTGGAACAAGAAAATAACTCTTCTACCCAAGCACCCCAACTCCCGCTCCTGTATTTTCAAAGTCTTCCATCACTTCCCTCCCCAATGAAGAGGGTGATGCACAGTTTTGGGAAGTGTCTCCAGAAGTTCCAGGTGATATATTTGAGCTCACTGTACATCATCGAATGTAAGGACAGAAGGGAAGCGAAAAAAGATGTCAACTGTCATGGATGGCTCAGAAGGACCTAAAACTAACATATTACATCCCCACCACATTATGTATTCTCCTGTCGCCCTATATCATACTGTTATTAGTAAAACATTCAAACTTAATAAAAGTGGTCTCAAATCCCTTATTTCTTTCCATCAGTATGTTAATACACCCATACTACTGTAACCAAGAATTATTCTAAATACTTTGGCTGCTAGCTGTCTATACAAGCTGTCAGGATGACACATGATTTGTTCATTACCTTCGCCCGGACTGGCTCGGATGATACTACTCTCTCTACCACCATCCACTGCTTCTAAGTATGTACTTGGAACCCAGCCTTGCTCGTCTTCACTGTGGACAAACCACCAACCTACAAAAAAAGAAGTTTGTTTTGTTTATTGACATATTGATTTATTAATCATAGGCTATTGGATGTCAAACATTCGGTAATGTTGACATAAGGTTTTAGAGAGAAAACTGGTTAAATTTTTCCATTAGTAACAAGGGATCTTTTATATGCACCATCTCACAGACAGGAAAGCACATACCAAGGCCTTTGATATGCCAGTTGTGGTACACTGGCTGGAACGAGAAATAGCCCAATGAGCTACCAGTGGGAATCGATCCTAGACGGGCCATGCATCAGGCATGCACTTTACCACTGGGCTACATTCCAGCCCCAACTTACAAAGATGCCATGAAACCAATGTATTAACAATACCTATACTAAATGATGTAAATCACAGTATACTAATTTACATTATGATTTCTAACTGAAAGTGCATGAGTGGGGTCACAAAGTATTAGTGAAAAATTTTTCCATATAAAAAGCTTACAATAAAAAGCGGGGAAGGGCAGCACTGGGTCAGAGAAAGGTAAATAAGATGTAAAATAAGATCACTGAACATTGTCTGCAGGAATCTGTTCTTAAAATCACTGATTCTGGTTCTAAACGAGATAAATTCTCCAAGAACATTTACTGAAAAAAAACCGAAGAACAATTACTTGAGCAAGGAGGATCCTTGGATCCCCAAACACTCTCCCTCTGTACCTGATAACGTTTCACATTTGAAACTATTAGCAAACATCTGGATTCATGACTACAAGTATAAAGCATTTTCCAACATTTATACTTCAAGAAAGACGTTGTAACAGTTAAACATGTTCCAGTAACCACATGTACTTGTGGTCAGTGCTATTAACAGTTTGTCTGTTTGTCTGTTTGTTTAACGACGCACTCAACACATTATAAATACGGTTATATCGGCGTCGGACATATGGTTATGTCGAGAAAACCCCCAGTAGTTAGTTGACGGGGATCGATCCTAGACCGACCGCGCATCAGGCGGGCACTGTACCACTGGGCTATGCTGCCCACTTGCTATTAACAGATACATGTATGCAGTGCTCGAAATACAGGCCTGTAAAAAGTGAAAAGCAGTCTGGTTTTTAGACCTAGCTCTAGCAGGTAAAATAGAAATTCTCCTGCTGAAATCACCAAAAAGTTGCATGTCAATTTTCAAAAGAGATTGATGTGTGTAGGATTATCTCATTGGCTATTTAGTTCGTGACTGTGATATAGTTTTAATTCCATCATATTCTAATTAACATCTCAGCAGTCCTACCCCAAACCTCCCCCACCTTGTGCTTAATGTGCTCTTTTTATTTACAGCAGGCTATTTTTGATGTTGTTCACAGCTGCTAGAATTTTTACAAAATTCACTAGCCCTTGGATCAGTGATTTTAAAAATTTATTGGCCACGATTAAAAATTCACTAGCCCTACTTTTCTTTTAGTTCATAATTTTTTTACTAAATAATAGTAATAATCAGATATGTCACCTAAAGAGTGAGATAAGCATAAAACACTAACATTAGGGGGTTGGACTGGGGGCAGGCTATTCATATTTACAAAATACTTAACTGTAACATTGAATCTCTTTTTTTTTCACTTGCCAACAGGCATGGTAATATTAGTTATTTACTAGCCCAGCATTGAATATCACATGGGAGTAGGCTACCATAATCTAGAAGCTTTGTTGTTGTTAGCAGAACATATTTCTCTTGATCTGTTATTTCACTTCCTACACTGTACATTTGTATTTGATGCCCTGGTATTCAAACAGAATATCAAACTTGCTTTTCAAGAAAGTGCTTGTCGTTACATGCTTCTAATGTACATATGAGGACAGCAAAATCTGACAGAAAAGGAAAGGAAATGTTTTATTTAACAACGCACTCAACACATCAACAGATATTGAGAGAGAAAACCCGCTGTCGCCACTTCATGAGCTACTAATTTCGATTAGCAGCAAGGGATCTTTTATATGCACCATCCCATAGACAGGATAGCACATACCACGGCCTTTGGTATAACAGTGCATGGTGCACTGGCTGGATTGAGAAATAGCTCATTATTGTGAAGATCCGTAAAGGGAATTTTACATTACAAATCTCACATACCTATGATGTTATCATCTTTTTTTTTTATTTACTGTCATTTACTCGTTAATTAATTACCTGTCAACTCGTAGCTGTCAGCGGTGATTCTGAGGGTGTTACACTCCATCACATTTGAATGTAATAAACTGTCAACAAGTGCATGAAATGTTTCATATTTAAACCTTGAACTTAAATACAAATACTACTCCTTTTTAGATAAAAAAAAGAAAAAGAAGACTTGATACCAATTAAGACCTGGGTTTAAAAACAAAAAGTTTCATGTTGTTTACCAATACAAAAAAGCAATTACTGTTCATAATCCATAATTTCAATTATTACATTCCCAGTGCAAACAAACATAAATGTATAAAAACTAACTTCCAGTAAGTTACTGTTTGACAAATATATCTTCACATTTGCTATGTTATAAATTCATAATGGAAATAAAACAGAGAGACGAGGCCAAACATCTAATTCTTTTTAAGATCAAACCCAAAGTTAATCTAACACTTGTTTTATGCCCAGGAGCACAAAAATCAGATTTATTATCCATATGGTTCAACATTAATAATAGTCATACGAAGCAGACGTGTAATAGCAAGTGTAATGACGTCATTTTGTGACCCGACGTCATAACATGACGTTGCTTCTCCAGTCCTAGCTCAGACAGTGCATTTGAAATATGACGTCATTTCATTGTCTCCTTCTAGTTGTGGATAAAACATTTTGAGTTGGGTCTTGTTATTCATAAAGAAAACAACAATAATAATATGGATACTAAAGATATTATTACTTGCGTGTTAGTTGTACTGATTTTATGAAACTCATGTCAGGATTAATGTATTACCCTCGCTCTCGCTTCAACAATACGATAATCCTGACACTCATTTCATAAAATCAGTACAACACACAAGCTCGTACAATAATCTCTATGGGTTACATGCAATAAATCTAGGATTAACCAATGGTCTCGAACACCTTTTTTATTTTACTTGACAACTATTTCTGTTATGTCTTGTCATGTAGCAGCTAACACTGATTCCATGTACATCTAGCGGTGTCTTTATATCAACAACGGTCTTACACAACAGTTTTTAACTACTAGTTTAAGGGTATTACACATGCTATCTAAAAGTAGCATGCTCAGGAAGGTAAAAGTTCATACTGTACACTGTTTAGCTTCCTGAGCATGCTACAGCTACTGTATATATATAATGGTCTCTAATTGGAACGACCTAAGTATATCAGTTATAATTTAATATTATAACATATCTATAACCAATGCTCTCACAAACCCTGACACCGTAAATCACATTCTGGGATATATGTATTAAGACCTTTTTAAAATGGTCTCACATACCTGTTTCACTTTTCTCGACAACTTCGACCACCATGCCTTGCTCTAACCGGATCTCTCCAGTTTCCTGTTTTTCATAATCTGCCACCACCCTGTACTGCTTCAGCTTTCTCGGTTTCGAGATCTTCTCGGCTTTTGAACTCTTCTTGGACTTCCTGTGAAAATTAATATGGTTTAACTTGGTTTTTATTATCAAGTAGTGTCTTGTAATCTGCTCCATTATCACCAAGGCAGCTGTTTTAAATGCTATTAAAAAAATAAAATAAACAGCTATTTCTTCAATAATCACATGTAGCTTGTCTATGAAACTATCTTGAATCAGGATTGGAATAAAATTAATCAAAGTCAATATATATAATGACTTCTTTGAGGCCAACAAAATGGTTTAAAATAAATGTGATCAGATTGCATTAACTTCCAAGAGTATTTTCGAAGTTTAAGAATCTCTGATATGAAGGTGTCCACTATAATTAGATGTCCATACAGTCCAGGTGTCTACTACACACAGTGTTCCTTTAGAATAAAGTAGTTAATTGTGTATTGACATGTTCATTTTGTTCGGGTTTTTTGTCATCTGCTGTCCATTAAATACACTTATCCTTGTGTTGTCATGTCCACAATACACAAGTGGCCCCTATATGGAGGTATTAAGTGATTGCGAAAGTTTTACTGTCTACAGGTATCTCCCATATGGCAATGTTTGCCCTTCCAGTGAGGAGAGTCCACTGAATACAGATCTCACACACACAGAGGACTACATTATGTCCTTTCTATTACACCATCCACTAAGTACAGATGTCGGTTTTTTGTTTTCATTTTCCCTTTTTATTGATGTGTCCACTATATTGAGGTGTTCAAATGTTTGATGTCCACTAAGTAAGCATAGTCTTTGTATAAGTATAGATATCCACTAAAGACCACTATGTTTAGGTGTCCACTAAGTAAGTTCAGGTTTTATACAGGTAAAGGTGTCCATTTAGCAGGTATCCACTAAACTTAGGTGTCGGCTAATTACAGGTTTCCACCATGTGCTTCTATCCTTTATTAGAGGTATCCATTTAACGTAGGTGTCCACTAATTACAAGTTTCCACAAAGAGTAACTATCCTTTATTAGTTAGGTGTCCACTAATTATAGGTGTCCACTAATTACAGGTATCCACTAATTGCAGGTTTCTACAAATAGTAACTATCCTTTATTAACTAGATGTCCACTAATTATAGGTGTCCACTAATTACAGGTATCCACTAATTATGTGTTTCAACAGAGTGCTAGTGTCCTTTATTAGAGGTATCCACTAATTTCAGGTTTTCACTTTGTGTAACTTTGTCCTTTATTATCTATCCACTTCAGTTAGGTGTCCACTTTGTGTAACTTTGTCCTTTATTATCTATCCACTTCAGTTACATGTAGGTGTCCACTAATTTCAGGTTTCCACTGATTGCTGAGTTATCCATATTTCTGATATAGACTCTGAGGTTCTCTATGTCTGCTGAATCAGGAAGATCAATAGTTTTACACAATACATTTCAAATCACCGCTTGAATCATTTAGGAAACACTTCCTGGGAAGCAAAAACCTTCTTGAATATAACACACATGTCTGAGCAACAGAAAAATGTGCAGACTTTTATGAAATATTCACACCCACCCACACACACAATTATGTAATTATCAAAAGCAATCCATTTCAATAATCACTTCACAATCATGTATCACCAAAATCTAAAACTTTCCACACTTCCAATTCTTGTTAATCTCCAAATTTTATATAATCCTTTTTTAATCTCTGAATTTTATATAATCCTTTTTTAATCTCTGAATTTTATATAATCCATTTTTTATCGCCAATGTCATAATCCTTCATTAATCTTGACATTTGATGAAATCAGCGTGTTAATCCAGTGGTACAGATATGATAAACCACATCCCAGATAACAGGGTTATCATCAACTTGTAAACAACAGCCGGAGGCAGAATCAGAATACAGCCTGTGTTAAATGTCCATTTAGTTCCTTGATATCACACAGAGCAGTTCAAAGTGTGAGCGAGTTTTTAAACTTGTCACTCCTGCATGTAACGGATGCATCAGATGGTGGAGATAGCAGCAGGGAGATACGAGGTACAGTCACCGTGTTCACATACCCATGGAGATCAGGAAATCTCACTGACATCATTTAATAATAAAGAGAGCATTAAGGAATTGTAACAGGCACAATGCTACGTCCTAACACACAGGACTTGGTAAGATATCAGCTGTGTGGATAAAGGTTTATAGACCAGTGGCGTGTTATATAACAAGGAAAGAAGTCCAGTCTTGCCCTCCATGTGTAAACAGGCTTGTGTGTGCGTGTCGTGCCACCCGACAAATCTGCGTTCACCGTGTAAATTTATGTGGGTTTAATAAGGTGCTGTGATATGTGTACACAAGTCACTTGACGTGATGTTTTTGCTTCAGTCACTCATTTAAAACAACTAAAATATAGTTTAAAAAGAGGTGGGTTTTTTTTTAACGACACCACTAGAGCACACTGATTTATTAATCAGTGGCTATTAGTTGTCAAACATTTGGCAGTTTTGACATATAGTCTTGGAAAGAAAACCCATTACATTTTTTCATTAGTAAGAAGGGATCATTTATATGCTCTATCCCACAGGACAGTACATACCACAGCCTTTGATATACTAGTCATGATGCACATGGGCCCACCAACAGGGATTGATCCTAAACCAATCACACATCAGGCAAGCATGTTTTACAACTGTGCTAGCGTATAACAACCATATACTATTCTCACTTATTTAAAATGACCTATCATTTGTAAGACAATGGTATGGGTTGTTTAGAAATTATATAATAATCTATAAAATGTTATGGAGAGAGGAATCGGTGTTTGTCAAGAGTTACTTAATATTGTCAAAATATATCTCTAATTTATTCATAAAGCAAATGGTTTGTTTTATTTAACAATGCCACTAGAGCACATTGATTTTTATCTTATCGGCTATTGGAAAGTGGAAACCTGCTGTCGCCACATAGGCTACTCTCTTACAATAGGCAGCAAGATATCTTTTATTTGCCCTCCCCACAGGTAGGATAGCACAAACCATGGCCTTTGTTGAACCAGTTATGGATCACTGGTCGGTGCAAGTGGTTTACACCTACCCACTGAGCCTTACGGAGCACTCATTCAGGGTTTGGAGTCGGTATCTGGATTAAAAATCCCATGCCTCGACTGAGATGTGAACCCAGTACCTACCAGCCAGTATCATAAAATATAAATGCAGCCAGACATGACTATTTATTCTTTTACAGATCACTTTTTGCAATCTTAAAATTAATTATTAAAGAAAGTAAATAAAAATACAAACAAAATATTCAGTAATACTGGTCAAATGATGTCAGAGACAATGAAATGAGTGGGGTCAACCTAAGTGTTACATCATCATAAAGCAGGAAGTGAACTTTCCATTATATGGGAGGGTGAGAGGAGCAAATTTTGCATTAATTAATTGTTGAATGGCCACTACACTAATTAATGATTTGATTGACAATAATAACAAGGTGGACTTAGTTCTAAAATATAATGTAGTTTAAAATTATATCTAAGCATTTTTAAAACAAATTTTTAATTGATAATTTTAACTGATTCATTTGGTCTGTGTGTCTTTTTTTTTCTTTTTTTATTGCCACATAAATTTACCACCATTAACTTTATTAGTCTAGCCGTCTTAGTTTATATAACAAAAATGTAAAGGGTTTTTTTTAATTATCAAAACCAATAGACCACATGTATTATATTAATCATTGGTTCTTGGATGTCAAACACCGGCCTCGGTGGTGTCGTGGTTAGGTCATTGGTCTACAGGCTGGTAGGTATTGGGTTTGGATCCCAGTCGAGGCATGTGATTTTTAATCCAGATATCAACTCCAAACCATGAGTGAGTGCAAGGCTCAATGGGCAGGTGTAAACCACTTGCACTGACCATGCAGTGATCCATAATTGGTTCAACTAAGGCCATGGTTTGTGCTATCCTGCCTATGGGAAGTGCAAATAAAAGTTCCCTTGCTGTTAATTGACATAAGAGTAGCCCATAAAGTGGTGAAAGTGGGTTTCCTCTCAGAATCTGTGTGGTCCTTAAGGTACAGAGTTCCAACCCCGGGGCCCCGATAAAGCGAATTTTAATGACTCAGTGGGTAGGTGTAAGACCACTGCACCCTCTTCTCTCACACTAACAGCTAACCCCCTGTCCCAGATAGCTGAGGTGTGTGCCCAGGACAGCATGCTTGAACCTTAATTGGATATAAGCACGAAAATAAGTTTAAAAAGAAGAAGGATATCAAACATGTGGTAATTCTGACATACAGTCTTAGAGAGGAAACCTGCTATATTTCCCTATTAGTAGTTAGGGATATTTTATACGCACCATCCCACAGACAGGCTAGCTCATACCACGGCCTTTGATATACCAGTCGTGGTGCACTGGCTGGAATGAGAAATAACCCAATGGGCCCACTGGCAAGGATCGATCCTAGACTGACAGCACATCATGCGAGAGCTTTACCACTGTGCTACATCCTGCCCCTTATATGACAAAGGAAACTGTTTTAAGCCTGATCACCGGCCTCGGTGGCCTAGCGGTTAAGTTGCCGGACAACAGGCTGGTAGGTACTGGGTTCGCAGCCCGGTACCGGCTCCCACCCAGAGCGAG
>JAECMU010203266.1:0-15130 GCA_016106625.1 Dracogyra subfuscus
AATGTTTTATTTAACAACGCACTCTACACATTTTATTTATGGTTATATGGCGTCAGACATATGATTAAGAACCACACAGATATTGAGAGAGGAAACCCGCTGGTGCCACTTCATGGGCTACTCTTTCCCATTAGCAGCAAGGGATCTTTTATATGCACCATCCCACACACAGGATAGCACATTCCACAGCCTTTGATATACCATTCGTGATGCACTGGCTATGATGAGAAATAGCCCAATGGGCCCACCGTTATTGGCAATGGATAATAATATTTGCGTAAATAATCAATGTAAAACATTAGGCCTACCACCAATCAGAGCCACAGCTGTTTTTACTCCGTAAATATTTGACGATGCACCTAAAACTTTGTCATGGAACTTTCTTCTTTTGTTGGCCAAAAACATGCCTAATGTGTAGTCAGTTTAGAATCGATCCCTATCGGCAAACTATTGGGCTGTTTCTTATTTCAGTCAGTGCACCATAAATGGTATAACCGATCCCTTGCCAGTGTTTTCACTGGGTGAAAATTAATGCAGGGCAGCTGTGTGATACCCCACCCTTCAACAAAAAAGGGGAGGGGGAAGCTTAGTTACATAGAGATTATGAAATGAGCTTGTGAGTCGTACAGATTTTACGAAATGAGTCAGGATTTTTGTATTGCCCAAGTGAGATGAAGGTAATACATGAATCCTGACACGAGTTTTGTAAAATCAGTATTATTTTTTATTTTTTTATTTAACGACGCACTCAACACATTATAAGTACAGTTACATCGGCATCGGACATATGATTATGTCGAGAAAAAACCCCAGTGGTTAGCTGACGGGGATCGATCCTAGACCGACCGCGCATCAGGCGGGCACTATACCACTGGGCTATGCTGCTCGCTGTGTAAAATCAGTACGACTCACACGTGAGTGTAATAATTTCTATATTATCCATATTATTATTGTTTTTGTTTTTTTTCATTTTGAATAACAAAACGCAACTCAAAATGTTTCAGCCACAACTAGAAGGAGATAATGAAATGACGTCATATTTCAAAGTGTATCGTCTGAACTAGGCCTGGGAAATCAACGTCATATTATGACGTCGTTTCCCAAAATTATGTCATCACCCTTGTTATTACACATGTTCTTCATATGATTATTATTAACTCAGTGAACCATGTGGATATTAACATATATTGTTGTGTGTTGGTCAACTTTGCACCAAGACATACTCCTTAATTCTCCCCTCAATATTTGGGATAAAAGTGTGTATTTGGAAATAGCGGAAATGAGTGCTGATAAATATAGTAGGATGTGGGGAAAATCAAGAGGGGCACAGAAAAATAAAGGAGGGTTGCAGAACAAGAAAGGAGGGTGGCAAAATGCAATAGCATGGTGGGTCACCTCGCTTAAATGGAGCAGTGAGAACACTGCTTGTTGATAATGGAAAAATGTAGCAGGTTTTCTCTCTGATACTATATGTTAAAATTACCAAATGTTTGACATCCAATAGCTAATGATTAACAAATCAATGTGCTCTAGTGGTGTCGTTAAACAAAACAAACTTTAACTTTTTCTTGTTTGGTTCAGTGCAACCTAAATTATGTCGGGCTCACACTGAATAGGATTTTTGCTTTAGTCAATTTTCAGTTTACACCAAATCGATGAATGTTCTGTAGCATAAATTAATAACATTTGCATAATGATATGTTTGTAAGAGATATAATATTCAATTCCACATAATAATTATTAATATAAAACAAATTGTATAAATGTTATTGCCTTATAAAAATAAAATTGTTCATACATGTACCATTATAACTATACATTTTATTGGTGTATTAAGAAACCAAATACCAAATTTATTATATACAATTTCATATATGAAACCATGTAATAAATGTATAATAAATAAAATCACATATAACAGGGTTTATGGAAAGCAACTTGATATATTGTTATTTTTCTATTGATACAATATATTTATC
This sequence comes from Dracogyra subfuscus, assembly GCA_016106625.1. Lineage (NCBI taxonomy): Eukaryota > Metazoa > Mollusca > Gastropoda > Neomphalida > Peltospiridae > Dracogyra > Dracogyra subfuscus. Next base: position 1,980 of record JAECMU010203266.1, read on the forward strand.
ATTGCCTATTGGATGTCCAACATTCAGTAATTTTGACATAGAGTCTTAGAGAGGAAACCTGCTACATTTTTCATTTTCATTCCTTTCATTTTAACTTATTTTCATGCTTATATCCAATTAACATTCAAGCACACTATCCTGGGCACACACCTCAGCTATCTGGGCTGTCTGTCCACGAAAGTGGGTTATGTGTTAGTTCGTTAGTGTTTAATGACAGAGAGAGAGAGAGAGAGAGAGAGAGAGAGAGAGAGAGAGAGAGAGAGAGAGAGAGAGAGAGAGAGAGAGAGAGAGAGAGAGAGAGAGAGAGAGAGAGAGAGAGAGAGAGAGAGGGTGTAGTGGCTTTACACACACTCAGTCTGGGTTGGAGCCAGTACCAGTCTGTGAACCCTGTACCTACCAGCCTATACCGTAGTCCAATGGCTTAACCACTGTGCCACTGTGGCCAGTTATTTTTTCCATTAGTAGCAAGGGATCTTTTATATGCACCATCCCACAGACAGGATAGCACATACCACGGCATTTGATATACCTGTCTTGAATATATATTTAAACTGAAGGTTGAACTCGGTGTGTGTTTAAAAAAAAGCTGTTAAAAAACCCTAAACAATTTAGTAGATGATTGTGACTGCATTAGACAGACCTGAATGCGAGCCTTGCGGAAATAATGTGTATGAATGGGTGCACGGAATGTCTGTTATTGTGTTGTTTTTGGAAGGGGAGATTGCGATAGAGAAACGCGAGGTCTAGCTGGTAGAGAAATGAGGTTTTTTGTCTCCAGTCAGTATGACAGGTATTCTCAACATGTAGGTTTTCAGGCAAAATGAAGTCTTGGTATGAAACCGCGGTTCATGTTCGAAATTCACAAAAGTTTTCCGGAATAGGTACATGTACAGTATATCAGAACAGCATGCATCCTGAACAGACCTGTCAACCTTTAGTCAAGAGAAAGCAGGAGATATGTGTTGAAAAAGCAGGAGATTTTTGTTAAAAAAACAGGAGATTTTTTAACTTCACACAATTTAACCCAAAATCGCAAGGTTGTTGTAAACATTATTACAATAAGTTATATGAACACTACATAATGTCATATATACTTGTTAACCTTAGATCTTGGCTTTAAAATATATGCGGTAACATGTGATTTTAACATGCATCGTGTGTATTGCTGTCAACTCTGGGCCAGAGTCTGGCACTTCAGACCCATCGTTATGTTGTTTTGGCAAAAGGGGATTGATTTTTTTTTATGCCTACAAAAATGTCATTTAACAGGAGAAATTGTCTCCTGCACAGGTTGTCAGGAGATTTGATCAAATACCAGGAGACTCCTGCCGAATCCAGGAGGGTTGACAGGTCTGATCCTGAACAGTGGGCAGCATAGCCCAGTGGTACAGTCCCCGCCTGATGCGAGGTCGGTCTAGGATCGATTCCTGTCAGCTAACCACTGGGGTCTTTTCTCGACATAACCATATGTCCGACGCTGATATAACCGTAATTATAATGTGTTGAGTGCGTCATTAAACAAAAAAAGAGAAGAAAAAAAGAGAAAGATCCTGAACAGACGTTGGAAGATGCCAGTAACTGGAGGGTCCAATTAACCACAGTTAAAAGAAAAAAGAAAAATCTTTTAATGTCCAGAACTCCTTGGTTCAGATATATCCACCTTGGGCATAGCCTCTGTCTTTGCCACGCCATAGTTTGTTTTCTTTAACAGTGGTTTATTTTAATCATCGGCTGTTGGATGTTAAATATTTTGTAATTCTAACTTATAATGTACATGTATATAGTCTTTGAGAGGAAACCTACTATATTTTTCCATTAGTAGCAAGGGATCTTTTATATGCAACATTCCACAGATGGGATAGCACTTACCATCACCTTTGATATACCATTTGTGGTTCAGGCCAATAGCTGATGATTATTAAATTAATGTGCTCTAGTGACAAACTTAATGGCCATTGTGTTTTAAAAATCAGACATTGTTAATTGTAAGACAAATGCCCTACCTGGTTTGCCATCATGTTCTTTTCATACATTCTGTGTTGTATATGTAAGAAAATTTATGTTTATCATTGGTAATATTATAACAGGCATCTGTATCCATAAACTGCAATGGCTAAAGCTAAGGTACCAGGATAATTTTGTCTGAGGAAACAAAACATGATAGATATTAAGTTGTCTTTGTGACCTTCCTTTGAAGGATTAATCATTCCAGCCAGTGCTCCACAACTGGTGTATCAAAGGCTGTGGTATGTACTATCCTGTCAATGGGATGGTGCTTATGAAAGATCTTTTGCTGCTAATTGAAAAGGGTATCCCATGAAGTGGTGACAGCGAGTTTCCTATCTCAATATCTGTGTGGTTCTTAACCATATGTCTGATGCCATATAACCATAAATAAAATGTGTTGAGTGCATCATTAAATAAAATATTTCTTTCCTTCCTTCTTTTGAACGGAAAATTGGCCTTGATGCCTCTCCCAAGTTCCCTTAATGCCCTTATTTCTGTTATTAAACCAAATGTAACACAAGCCATGACCTCCCAACATTAATATTTCACTCCTGGAGTCTAGAATATCTTTTTTATTTAGGTAATAACAACATAGTCTTTTTTGTGTTGAATCTACCATTTTAAGAAGACCTTGTAATATTTTTTATCATGTCGAAAATGTATTATTGTTAGTTATACTGTTCGTTTTGTGCTGAATCAGTTATAATGTTGTGTCTGCTTGGCTGGGGGTACATTTCATAAAGTATCAACATTTACAAGAAATTCTCGTCTTCATGGGAATGCTTTGAAGCGACTTCCGTTTAGCCGTGTTTTAAAATATCAACTAGCCACAGGGAGAGTATCTCCAACAGTGGAACATCTGTGTTGTTACAATATACAGGTCAAGAAAAAGCAAAGATTTGTTTGAGAAGTAACTGATCAAATGTTATGAGTTCATGGATTTGGGCCACATTAGAACATGGAACTGGTTCACATTTTATTGAATATTAATGCATGTATATTCAGCTCCACCAGTTAACTATATGGCAGTTGGCAATGCTGTGGAGATTGCTGTGGTGTTTTCAAGATTCTGTAGCATTTATTATGCTATAGAACTTTCAATTTTCTATATGTCACTTTTTAAACAATTTGTTTTTTTAATACTAATAATTTAAATTCTTCTTTTACACAAATTATCCACAAAACTGCCATGGAAAATGCTGTGGATACTAATTATTCACAGCATTTATTTTTTGTGTTGCTCAGACCATAATTTTAAGTTGTCATGGTTGATATTTGCATTAAAAATGTCTCCCTTTTCTTTCTTTTTTAAAAATACCTATTTGTTTATTTTAGTTCCTTCGATTATTTCTTTATTCCTTTTTGTGGTAACACTGTTATTACTGGCATAACATATGATTTGTATTCTTGTATATTGTTTATCCTATAACATTAATGCAAGGTAATGATACCAGGGCCCACAACACTGGCATTGCCGTATTTTTTTTTTTAGGATAGTAAACTTTTTAAAAAATAAATAAATAATAATAATAATAATAACTCTACTCAAAAGCAAAAAAACACAATAACAAAAATGTTTTGCATGATCATAATATTATAATTCTTGATTGCCCTGTCATGTGGTGAAGATATGTTATAGAAATGGCAGTTTAAAATTGTCAACCTTGTTCTGAATTTTTTTTTTTTTTTTTTTTTTTTTTTATTCCACTGCCCCCTTTCCTTTTGTTTCCTTTGAATTCCATCTCATTTCTTCCCGATCTGGCAAATCCTCCTTATCTTTCAACTTCTTTCACTGTCCACCTTCACATCCCAGTCCTTGTCTCTCCAACCGCGACATGTGCTTGTCTCTTGTGGCTATCTGTGCCACACCTGCCATTCTCCATCAGCTTTTAGCATTGGGCTTAGTCTGACCACTTCGGGGAGTGTTCAGTAACTACTTCTGGCATTGTTAAGAGGCACTTGTAACCACCTACTATGCACCCCTACTACCGGCGGTCATTAGTTAGTGCCGTGGGTCAGACCAGCTTTAGCGACAGAGGACGAGGATGCCAGATGGGTGCAGGGAAATACACAGAGACTGCACCCATAAAGGAAATTGAAACAGGTAGGCGATGGTGTGGACAGGTCAGAAGACAGAGTTGGAGAAAACTGACAGAAAGGGTCGAAACAGATAGAACTGTGGGAGAAACTGGAAGAAATAGAGAACATAGAGAACAAAAGAACATAGAAGAAATTAGAAAGTTTTTTATATTAAGATAATGAGAATGATAGGCAGAGGGTGATAGATGAGAAAGATGAATGAATGTGTGAGCCAGCTTTGACGGGATTTGAACCACTGTCGTCAGCTTGATTGTCCAGCAGCTTATCCACTAGACCACAGAGCTCACTACCTTGTTCTGATTTGACTGTATACACACTCATAGCAAACCATGTTTATCTACGTGACTTCTAATTCCTGTCCTGAATATTAGTACTATTTTATAGATCAATAGTACTATTGTGCATATATGTCTACCTCAGAAATGTATGCAAAACCAGATTGATTTTATAAGTCTGTCATTGGCTGATACCACTAGAAACATCAAGCTAATCTGGTACTCTGTTTAAATCATTGTTAATCCAAACACATGGACAAGGAGTAAACAGAGGTCACTGTATAAATTATATGAAGCTGGTGAATAAGTGCAAATATTATTAATACAGGTGTGGAGGGTGGTATATAGTCCACTGGTACATCATGGTTAGGCCATCAGTCTACAGGCTGGTAGGTACTGGGTTCGGATCCCAGTTGAGGCATGGGGTTTTAATCCAGATACTGACTCCAAACCCTGAGTGAGTGCTCCACAAGGCTCAGTGGGTATGTGTAAACCACTTGCACCGACCTGTGATCCATATCTGGTTCAACAAAGGCCATGATTTGTGTTATCCTGCCTGTGGGAAGTGCAAATAAAAGATTCCTTGCTGCTAATCAGAACGAAGTGGCAACAGTGGGTTTCCTCTCAAAATCTGTGTGGTCCTTAAGCATCTGTCTGACGCCGGTTTCCTCTCTAAGACTATATATCAAAATTACCAAATGTTTGATATCCAATACCTGATGATTAATAAACCATCAAGGTGCTCTAGTGTTGTCGTCAAACAAAACTAACTTTTTCTTCTCTTGAGTACTAGGTACTACCCTGTCTGTTGGATGGTGCATATAAACAATCCCTTGCTGCTAATCGAAAAGAGTATCCCATGAAGTGGAGGGCAGGATGTAGCTCAGTGGTACAGCGCTCGCTCGATGTGCAGTCGGTCTGAGATCGATCCCCGTTGGTGGGCCCATTGGGCTATTTCTCGTCACAGCCAGTGCACCACAATTGGTATATCAAAGGCCATCGTATGTGCTATCGTGTCTGTGGGATGGTGCATATAAAAGATACCTTGCTGCTAATCGAAAAGAGTAGCCCATGAAATGGCAACAGCGGGTTTCCTCTCTCAATATCTGTGTGGTCCTTAACCATATGTTTGATGCCATATAACCGTAAATAAAATGTGTTGAGTGTGTTGTTAAATAAAACATTTCTTTCTTTCTTTTTTTCCCATGAAGTGGCGATAGTGGGTTTCCTCTCTCAATATCTGTGTGGTCCTTAACCATATTTCCAATGCCATATAACTGTACATAAAATGTGTTGAGTGCATCATTAAATAAAAGTCCTTCCTTCCCAGTGGGCCCACCAACAAGAACCGATCCTAAATCAATCTCACATCAGGTGATCGCTGTACCACTGAGCTATGTCCTGCCTCCTGGAATGCTTGTTTTCTCATTCAGCTATTCTCATGAATATTCATGGCACTCGTATCATGTGACATTGCCTTTAGAGTCTGGATAGATCAATTATAGAAAGTTATTGGAGTAATTATATGTCATTATAAAGTGTTGCTTCATGTGGTTTTGTACAGATGTTTCCACTGATATACTCACAAGATGTTTCCTTCTAACAGTTGGATCAAATAATATACAGAAAACTTACTTCTTAGGAGCATTGTGTTAAAGTACACTTTTGAAAAATATTTGAGTTTTTTGTTTCTTTACTCCTTTCTTTAAATAATATCCTATTGACACAAACCACCCATTAACATCCAACTACCTTGACTAATGAGTTTCTGTAATGTAGATGAAGTACTTTAAGAGTGAATCTTGGTAAGGTGATAGGAAAATAAATCAGCCAGTGATTTATTTATACATACAAGAAGACTGTTAAAGAAAATTACAAATAACACTGGTCAAAATGTATATCCTTGAGGTACTCCAATTGATGCTATGTTTATAGATCCAGTCTTGTCTGTGGGAAAGTGAATATAAAAGATCCATTGCTGCTAATAGAAAAAATATAGTGGATTTCATCTTAAGACTGCATGTACAGTTTATATATCAGAATTATTAAATGTTTGACATCCAATAGCCGATAATTAATCAATCAAGGTGCGCTAGAGGTGTTGTTAAACAAAACAAAATAAAAGTTCACTTCGGATAGGAGCTGGTACCAGGACTATATACATTATATACCATCTTATTCTGTTCATCCCTGGATGTTTTGTACCATTTTATACCTTTGAGTTTTTATCCCATGGGTCTGGACATAGACCATTGGTAAAGCATGCACTCACTTGATGCGTTGTCATTTTAGGATTGATCTCCATCAGTGGGCCCATTGAGATATTTCTCATTCCAGCCAATTACACCACAGTTGATATACATGTATTAAAGGCCATGGTATGTGTTAATCTGTCTGTGGGATGGTGCATATAAAAGATCTGTGGGATGGTGCATATAAAAGATCCCTTGCTACTAAAGGAAAACTGAAGAGGGTTTTCTCTATGTTAGAATTACCAAATGTTTGACATCTATTGACTAATTAATCAATTGCTCTAGTGGTGTTGCTAAACAAAACAAACTTTAACTTTTTTATCCCTGTTCAATGAGTACAACCTTAATATTTAATTATATACATGTACATGTATTTTGGGGGTTTGACTTAGTTTGTAGTTTGTTTCAAAAATGTTTACTGGTTTTTTTCTGAGGTTTCAAACATGATTACGGTACAGTGGGTGATGAAAGATAGGAATTTGTACTAAATGTATTATTCAATTATAGTTTACTTTGTTGGTTAAAATTATAATAATATTTGATATGCTTCTGTTGCAGTTACCAATTTAATATTTAATGTGGTGCTATGTACATATATTTTATCATTTTAAATGTGGAAAATTGTGCAGACCAGTTATTACAATAATATGTGTGTTCAGAACATGTTAATTATATAAAATAAAAAAATGATTTTATTTTATATTTAGTGCATTACTTAACAATCTTTAATAGTTTGATGCTTCTATATTATTAGCTTGCATGTTTGTTTTCAGTTTTATTTTTATAACATTGTCATACTAGTCATCTAAATAATAATATTTTCATCAGAAACATAGAATATAATACATGAATGGCCGTTAAATACAATTCATCTCACAACAAGTTGTTTTAAAATGTATCTAGCAAGTTTGATACATTTTAAACAATAAGTTGTTATATAAATAGTATTTATGTCAAGCTCCAGAAAAGGATGTGCTCTGTTTCATGGTTAACAGTGAATAAAACACAAACACGCCAAATGAATTGAAAAAGGCCATTTATTGATAAATGACGGAAATTGTTATATTAAAAATCCAAAATGTTCAGTGAACCATGAAAGATGGGGTTCAAATACCCGCCAAAAAGAACAAGTAGTGAATACTCATTAAAAAGTCACATAGATAAAAACATATAATCAACTTTAAAAAGAATGATACATCAGAGGTGGGAGGGTGGGTGAACAATTTCTTTTCTAATCTTTCGGCGCCAAAATTTTACAAGGAAGATAACTCTTAGCAAAGTTAGAAAGAGCTTGGGGCTAAAACGCGAATCCTGATTAGTGATTAAACACGGATCTAGATTTGCCATAAATATATTTATACTCAATAAATATTGATCTAATGGACATGAATGTATTATTCTATTTCTTACACAAATTTCTTTCCTCAAAAACCAGATTTTAAGCAAATTTTAATATCTTTTTCAACTACAGGTTATTTACAACTGTTGCACTTGTAGCTGACTTACGTATCACAGACACATGAATGTGAGATTAACTATATATTACAATGTAATCGATTTCCATCGTGTAGTTTTTCATTGGATATATGGCACTGCTGACCTGGTCATCACCTAGAAGCAGCCAATCATATGTCTTGAAATTGTTAACACATGTATGTGTGTAAACAGCCATGTGTAACCAAAAGTAACACATGGTGTTATCACCAATGGGTGTGTAAGAAAAAAGATTGTATCACAACAAGCTATGTGATATGAGATATTCAGCATGCTGTAAACAACCATATAAACATTGAATCAAAAACTTGTGATGTGGTTTTAGCTAAATGCTGAATGATAAATGTAAACATTTCTTAGGAAAAACAAACAACAAAAAGTTATGAAAGGGACATTCCTGAGTTTGCTGCAATATTTTAAGATGTTATCGACTAATAAAATATTTCACGATTAAACTTACATGTTAAATATATTTTCTTGTTTAGAATATTGGTGGCTCTATATTAAACGTGTTTCTGATCATTCTAATATTTATATTAGGTTAATTTTCATTTTATTTCCTAAACAAATATTTTTTCATATGTACAAATATTGAGATTGTAAGAAACACATTGAATATACAGACATTGATATTCTAAACAAGAAAATATATTTAATATGAAAGTTTAATCATAGAAATATTTTATTAGTCAGAAATATCTTACAATGCAGCAAACTCGGGAATGTCCCTTTAATGGTCATGCAGTATCGACTGATTCTAAAGAAATTCAGTGACCATGGAACTATGAAAAATGTATGGAACAAGTATGAAACAAGTATGACACATGGAAGTATGACACATGGAAGTATGAAACATGGAAGTATGACACAAGGACGTTCCACAAAAAAGTGTGACACAAGTATAAAATAAGTATTACATGTAAGTATGAAACATCCTGGGACAAACAGAATCAGGTTCAAATCATCCCATAACCAAAATGTTTTTATTCTCTTATTAGTTAGACATTCTGAGAATAAGAACTTTACTCTGTAATTGTAATTGTAACAAGCAGTGAAGACATTTTGAGACGTCTTCAAGATTTACTCTGTAGATGTAGTTCTAATAGCACCTATAAAGAAGCCTCTGTGGTAGTAAATTATAATGATCATCGATCAGTGCTATTGGAGTTACTGTCGCCGCCTACAGAGGTTTTAAATGAACACAGCAGACTATTTCCATTAAATGTCAGACTATTTACTGTGATAGTAAAACAAAAAGTACATTCATGTCACCTTAGCCTGTGCTGCACAAAAGTCTGCACATGTTCATTAAAAAGACATTCCTGAGTTTGCTGCATTGTAAGATGTCTCCGACTAATTAAATATTTCTATCCTTAAACTTACATACTAAATATAGTTTCTTGTTTAGAATATCAGTGTCTGTATCTAATGTGTTTCTACCAGCCTCAGTGGCCTAGCGGTTAAGTCACCGGACAACAGGCTGGTAGGTACTGGGTTCGCAGCCCGGTACCAGCTCCCACCCAGAACGAGTTTTTAAGGACTCATTGGGTAGGTGTATGGCTGCTACACCCTCTTTTCTCTTTCAATAACAACTAACCACTAATTTCTATTCTGTCCTGGACAGACAGCTCAGATAGCTGAGGTGTGTGCCCAAGACAGGCATGTGCTTGCTCTGAATGTGCACGTTAAACAAAAAAGTAAAGTAAAGTAAAAGTAAATGTGTTTCTGGTCATCTTAATATTTGTAGGATGCCCAAATTGGACTTTGTCTTAGAATAATTTTGCAAGTACAAAAAGAAATATTTTAGGAAATAAAATGAAATTTAACCTAGTATAAATATTAGAGCAATCAGAAACACATTTAATATACAGCCACTAATATTTTATGCAAAAGAATACATTTGATATGTAATTACAATCGTTAAAAAGTCTCTATTAGTCGATATAACACCTTAAACATTGCAGCAAACTACATTACATTATGTTACATCTTGAAACATGTGTTGCGATATGTTTGTAAACAAACAAACAACATTAATTTAATTCATAATGGTTAAAACAAAACATCTTGATTGTGAATATGTGTATAAAACTGATAGATAATAATTTGATTGAAAAATTCTCTGAATTAATGTACTAAAAGTATATTTTTGTCAGCCTTGGTCAGCATGTTTTTGTATCAAATGTCAACACGTCTGTCACCGCTTTAATGATCAACCTTCTATATCAACTTACATAAGTTTACATAGAAGCCTCAATACATACCTTATTGGCCTTGGTGACGTCGTGGTTAGGCCATCGATCTACAGGCTGGTAAGTACTGGGTTCAGATCCCAGTCGAGGCATGGGATTTTTAATCCAGATACCGACTCCAAACCCTGAGTGAGTGCTCCGCAAGGCTCAGTGGGTAGGTGTAAACCACTTGCACCAACCAGTGATCCATAACTGGTTCAGCAACAAAGGCCATGGTTTGTACTATTCTGCCTGTGGGAAGCACAAATAAAAGATCCCTTGCTGTTAATCGACATAAGAATAACCCATGAAGTGGCGACAGTTGGTTCTTACCCATATGTCTGACGCCATATAACCGTAAATAAAATGTGTTGAGTGCATCGTTAAATAAAACATTTCTTTCTTTCTTTCATTACATACCTTATTGTAATTTATAAATCCATAAATGAAATATACATTTTATTTTATCTGTTAACGTAAACATCCAAGCATACTTTGAATTTCCCTCCGAGTGTCACAACACAAAGCAATATGGCTGCCCTGACTTACAGCATAACCTATTTTTAGCTATAGTCTGTTTCAAAATTATCAATGATTGTCCTATATTTGTAACTATGGTAACACTATTTGTGATCATTTGCAGAGTTAATAACAGAAAACGTTTGCTGAATAATGATAATAAATTTTGACATTGTCATTTTGTGTTATCCAAACTAAGGAGCATGGAACACCATTTATATTTATCTCATTTCCGTAATCAAACTTTCCTGAAACAGACTATAATAGGAAGTGTTTGTTGTCTAGAACTTACAAAAAGTCAGATCCATTTCCGGAACATTAGGGTGCACTAAACCAATTAATTTCCAGCTGGGTCGAATTTCGAGGTGCACTGGACTTTTGATAGAGAAGTTAACACCACAAGTCCTGTAATTGGTTATAAATGTGAGTGTGTTGATTGCAAAAAAAATAGTTTCAACTGGGCTAAAAATGTATGCAATTTTATTTGATGTAGTACCACCGTATCAAGTAGCCATGTGCTTGGAACATGTATGGGGTACCTGTAAAAAAAAGTACTCAAGTTTTTTTACGCAACTAGGGGTGTTGCAAAAACATCTGATTATACCGAAAATGAGCCATGAAAGGTACCATTTTCTGCAGTTAATACTTTGAGGTAGGGGTTGTAGTACTGATATTTATGGGTCATAGTTTGGATGATATATTACATATAGTGTTTTTAAACACAAGCGTTAACATGGTCACCTATGGGATTTCAATTGCTTTAGTCCAACCATTAGTGACAAAGTGGTTGTGTTAATGTTTGCTGCACATACTTATGTGTTGTCATGCAGGCCAGTAAATATAGGGGTCCTACTAAAAATGCACTCATTACTTCAGTTAAAAAATAAATTAGTTGTGACATGTTTATTGTTCCTTTGTACTATGGCGGTGAAACAAATATTTTTAAAGAAAGATTTTAACTTTAAAATATAACACAAATGCTTAGGTGCACAGACTTAGGTGCCACCAGTGTACATAAATGTTTGTGAACCTATAACAAAATGCTTTTCTAAAATCAAAGAATTATTTTAAAATATATTTTGCAAGGTCATATCAAACCAGATTGTTAGTAACCTCTTAGGTCAGGTCATAGGGTTTAACGTGCACATTCAGAGAAAGCTGTTGTAGCACACGCTGGTCGTGGGTGCAAGTGCTTGCGAAGCAAGCTCTTCTGTCCAAGACAGAAAGTTGGGTGGGGGGAGAGGGAGGACCAGCAGTCCAACTGAAATCGGTAGCAGGTGGGAGTGGGTGGTGGTGCTATGAAATTTTGAATGCTTTTAATGCTCTTGTATAGATTCTATCCCATAGGCGACCATGTTAATGTTTATTTTTAAATATACTGTTTGCAATATATCACCCAAACTACATGTATGACCTATAAATATCAGAACTACAACCCCCATCTCAAAGTATTAAATGAAGAAAATGACATACACAGTGAACAGATGTTTTAACAACATCACTAGTTTCACACAAATGTTTGTACTTGTTTTATAGCACAAGGCTACTTGAGACAGTGGTACTAGATAAAATAAAATTACATTTATCACCAATGGACTTGTGGTATTAACTGCTCTATCAAAAGTTGGGTGCAACTTGAACTTTGACCCAGCCAGATATATTTGGTTTAGTACTACTTATAAATGACACATAATCTTTATATCATGGATATTTTTAAATTACTGAATACAATGTATGCAGTATTCTGTATAAATTATTTATTATGTCCAGAATGTAAATATTAATTTTGTTTATAATATTTAATTATTAGCAGGATTCAAACCTACTGCATTGATTTTCATGGCATTTGAAAGTCTGCAACTGAAACCACTCGACCATTGGGACATCCACTAGCAATTATTTGTAACCCTGTCCTATTGACTCTATACGTTGGATATTTTGAGCCTGATGTCTGATTGTTCGGTCACAATTCATGGTACAAATTTGGTTTGATGGAGGATTAACTGAACTTTGCATTTGACGTTAACAATTCAATTGTGATCTCCACTCAAAATATGTTTGTACTGAATGAGTTTGCATGTGAAATCGTTTCTGTAATGGTCGACTGTCAAGTAGATTTGTCTGAGTCCAAGGATGAAAGTCTCTTGTATTTGAACCACCAACAAGAAATGGAGTTTTGATAGATGTGCAGTGGTTAAGCCATCTGACTATAGACTGGTATAGGTACTGGTTTTCCACCAACAAGAAATGGAGTTTTGATAGATGTGAAATGG
>JAECMU010203276.1:0-19265 GCA_016106625.1 Dracogyra subfuscus
AACATTTGGTCCCTTGGGTTGGAATTCCCTTATCTATACCTGACAACCGTGATAGATTCTATTAGTATAGAACGAATATTGTATAGCTAATTAATTGTTAAAACAAAGCAATGTTTTGGTCAAAATTGTGAATTTCAGTATAAATTAGTGCTCATAATTGTTTTGTATCTTATCAATCAGTAGCATCAACAGCAATGCATCAGAAATGACTATACTAATAAGATCAGTCAGATAATGTCTGCATGTATTTATTTATGTAGTCGATTGGCATCAATTAAGAGAGACCGGCCTCAGTGGCGTCGTGGTTAGGCCATCAGTCTACAGGCTGGTAGGTACTGGATTCGGAACCCAGTCGAGGCATGGGATTTTAAATCCAAATACCGACTCCAAACCCTGAGTGAGTGCTCCGTAAGGCTCAATGGGTAGGTGTAAACCACTTACACCGACCAGTGTTCCATAACTGGTTCAACCAAGGCCATGGTTTGTGCTATCCTGCCTGTGGGAAGCGCAAATAAAAGATCCCTTGCTGCTAATCGGAAAGAGTAGCCCATGAAGTGGTCCTTAACCATATGTCTGACGCCATATAACCGTAAATAAAATGTGTTGAGTGTGTCGTTAAATAAAATATTTCTTTCTTTCTTTCAATTAAGAGAGTAATGTATTGAACAATTAACAGTATTTTCTCACTTCACTGCTATTGTTCACTTGTTTAAGTCCCATTGCTTCCTTGACATTTTGCCGGTATCCAACAAGAAGATTAACATTGCAATTCACTTGCATCTTATCAATCAGTAGCATTAGCGACAATGCATCCAAAATTATTGCACTGTTAAGTCCAATCAAATAACATCCGCTTGACGGTCCGTAGAAAATTGGTATCAATTAAGGGATTAATGTAGTTAACTGCTCTCACTTCTCTGCAATGGTATCAATTAAGGGATTTTTGTAGTTAACTGCTCTCACTTCACTGCCATTGTGTTTTTGTTTAAGTGCTGGTATCCAACAATAACACTGACATGTGAAACGCACTATACAGTCATATTTGTTTGATAGAATGGTTTTGCCTATTTTGCTGTATGGCTCCGAAGTAGCTAGCATTAATAATATTGCTGACTTAGAAAAAACTGAAGTTAAATACTGTAAAAATGTTTTAAAAGCAAAAACAAAAACACCAAATGTAGCTGTTTTTGCTGAATTAGGAAGAATACCTATTTCTGTGTTATGTAAACAAAGACTTGTATTATATTGGTGGAAAATTATTTGTAATCAAACATCTATGTTATACAAAATGTATAGATCTTTACGTGATATGAACTCTAGCAGAAATTGTAAAAACTGGGTATCTTACGTAAAATCTATTTTATATGAACTTGGATTTATTCATGCATGGGATAATGAGGATGTTTTACATGTACCTGCTCAAGTTCTTAAACAACGTCTAAGAGATCAGTATGTACAAAATGCTATAGCAAAGTTGTCTACATTCTCACGTTTAGAATTGTACTGTAAATATAAATGTAATTCCTTTTGAAGTATATTTAGATAATATTTTGGCAGTGAAATAACGTACTGCCTTGCTTAATCTTAGATGTGGTGTAATGAATATTAATATTGAGAAAGGCAGATTTGAAAATATTCCCAGACAACAAAGAATATGTCCAGTATGTAATACTAATAATATAGAGGATGAATATAATTTTTTGCTTGTATGTCCATGTTATAGAGACCTTAGAGTCAAATATTAAACAAAATATTACTGTTCATGGCCTTCAGTGAACAAACTTATTAATTTGCTATTATTAAAATCAAAATTGCAAACATTACACCTAGCTAAATTTATCTATTTTTCTATGCAGCGTCGTCAAGAATTAATATCATAATTCATGTTTCCTCCTTTAATTAAATATTAATTATATGTCATAAGTGTAATAATATCTGTATATAATATGTATCATATCCATGTTGCCATCTGTTGCGCATTGTATTTGTATATATATATTATGTTTCAGCCAATGGCTGATCACAGCTGTGGCTAAATAAAATTGATTGATTGATTGACTGTAATTAGCGTTAAATAATCAGATATTTTGTTTTGAAGGTACATGTACATATGAAATGTTGCTTAGTATTTGGTAGATGTGCAATCATGACAGACACGATAACACTGTTTTCCAAAGTAAAGTTGATGTAGCTACGCCTGCGTTTCCTCCAATTGCCTACATTACTATAGCCCTGCTGGCTATGAGACAAACGTTCACTAAGCAGACAAAAATAAGCAACTTTGTTTCAAAACATGACTCATTTAATTCATCATGTTGTATTTATTTGCATATTTTGCTTCTATTGGTGATAATAAATGAAATATTAAAAAAAACCTCCCCACTACTTCTTGTGTTTATGGTGTTTAAATTTCAAAAATCCAAAATGTCTAACTTCATAAATGAAAACCGCTAACTTTTGTAAATGTTTACAACAAACTACTGCTATAACGAACCGATGGCTATGGTCCCTTGCAGTTCATTATAAGAGTACTTTACTGTATATGTATTTAAGACTATTAATCAACAATATAACATGTATTTCTAATTCTTCAGCAACTACGACAATGGAACCAACTACTGAAGAATACACATCACCACCAACCTCAGCTGAAACAACGGAATTCACAACTGAAACTTTCCACGATGTCATCACCAGTGAAAGTCGCAGAACAACCACAGTCATTGCAAGTGACCTTGACACTGACAGCCAACCCAACTCGGGTTCAGGCCTAACGTGTGAGATTCTGTATGTCACTGCCATGTCATCATCCTTTGTGATTTGGTTGTTACAACAGAATAACCTTCGAATGTGAGGACCAGTGTTTGTGGATCTATCATTCCAGCTCATTAGGATAACTTTAAACAAAATATGTAACATTGTTTGATCTTACTCAACTAAACCATCACTAAGTAGCAGATAGGTCAGTAACTTGTTTATGTTTCAAGTGGAATAATTTTAACATTTAGTAATGATTTTATAAGGGTTATAAACTTGATAAACAATGGTATACAGTGTATTATTCTATTTACTACTCACAACAATTTGTTTTCTCATATTAATATTTACTTTTAGTATTTATACATAAAAACTATATATTACATGTGTATTTTCATCCACATTGATCAACAATCAGCATTTTTACTTTCACTTTGTGGAGTTCTTAAACATTTTATTCAATTTATGTACTGGTACAATAATGTGTCAGTGAGTGAAAAAAGAAGAAAAAAAGAAGAGGAAATACTATTTAACTTCAAAATTCATCCTGCCAAAGGCATTATTTGTAGCAAAAGATCTCTTGTTGCAAAACATCTGTATTACTGTATAAAAACAGTGGAGTGAGTAGTACAAGCATTCTTCATTATTATTCCATAACTGTCATATAACACAGACATTTAGTACTTTTAAATTATATGAACTGCAATATTACTAGATTAAACATGTGACTATTATTTGAAAAACAGTGAATGATAAAAACAAAACTTTTATTTTTATACATGTTGTAAACAGATACCCAGCAAGAGTTACAAGTTTGTTTTGTTTAACAACACCACTAGAGCACACTGATTTATTAATCATTGGCTATTGGTTGTGAACAATTTGGTAATTTTGACAAATAGTCTTAAAGAAGAAACCCATTAAATTCTTCCATTAGTAGCAAGGGATCTTTTATATGCACCAACCCACAAACAGAATAGCACATACCATCGCCTTTGATAAACCAGTTGTGGTGCACTGGCTAGAATGAAAAATAACCCAATGGGCCCACTGATGGCTGCCCTCTAGTTAACTTTTTCATCTAGGATCCAGATGGCACCTAGTTCTATTTTTATACAGATAGTATGAAATGTTTTAGTCGCCAAATGAAAAAACATTGTCACATATGTGACAAAATTGGTTTTAATATAGAGGACTGGCTGGGAATCGATCCTAAACTGACCGCATATCAAGAGGTCACTTTATCACTGGAATAAATCAAGTGAGCATTATGGGTAACTCAGTCTAATGTGCCCTTTGTGTTGCTAGGTATAGTCCCAGAAAGGTGGATGATGTGCATGTATTTATAGTAACAATAAAATAAGTCAAATTTATTTTTCATTAATTTGTATCCAGTTCCCCACCCGCGACACTAAACAGATGTAATTTATTAAAGCAATTTTTTTAAACATGATTTCAATATAGACATTATATTTTACTACTGGTTACCATATGGGTGTGGAATTACTGATGGTCCAGCAATGAGTGGATAAGTCAATAAGAATGGAATTGCTATGACTGTTGAAAAACAACATGAGCAAAAGGAACATATTAGAATTATTGAAGTTTTCACATTCATAATTTTCAGGTTTTCTGCCAGAGGGTAAAATGGGTATGGCATCAAACCCAAATTGTTTTACCGATTTTATTTTTTATGTTAACCTTTTGGCAAAATTATTTACTCTTTTCATTACTGTATGATTTTCTTAACCCTAAGCCTAAACTTAACCCATTTTCATTTCCCTTGTTCACTGTGGTTCAATTTAATTCCATAGCGCCTTACCCAAAAATTTCTTTCTGGCAGAAACACTGATTTTGGATTGTGACCTTTTGTATGTATGTATGAGTTTACCCGATTCTAAAATATATAACACTAACAAGTAATAAAGATAAGACATTTGCTAATGATTACATTAGCATGTAGAGCCTACTTAGTTTACTTAATTTAAAACTTTGGTAAAGGATGTTATATAAGATGGAGAAGTGAGACTACTGCTTTAATTTAACACTGTATAAAATTAGAAATGACAAATGCCTTAAAACAAATGTACACACAATTATGTGGATCTGCTTACTTCTACTCACCGATTCCTGATTTTCATAACATTAAATTAGTATACTGTATATAAAAAAAATACTTTGTGTAAATTAAATAAGGTGAATATGCTGATATGAAAAATAAAACAAAATCTGTCTGTTAGCTACTGTACACAAGCCAAACTGAGTTCATTATTTGCACTTGACAGTGGCATTTTACATAATGATTGCTAATTTGTAAAATGAACTGAAAATAGTTTAACACACTATTTTTGTGGGGATTTTGAGCGACAGTGATCTGGAGTAACAACACTATTTGCAGTAAGTACATTTAGCAGTACAGTTGCTACCGTGATCCGTTATAAAATGAAAGCTGCAAAATATATACAAATATACTACAAGTTATTATAATAGGTAATAGTTCATTATATTTACAGTATTGGATAGAGATAATTAAAATAACCCATGACAATAGTGTGGTTTTGTCTTTTAAACATGCACTTCTCAGTTGCATTTCTTTCACAACCCATTAAGAGTTTGGCATTCTCCCTTCCACTCCCCTACTGTAACTGTTTCTTTCTTCTTTTTTTTCTTTCTTTTTCTTTTTTTTAACACAATATTACTGCTTAAATTAATAAATTAGTTTGCTATGCCAGTACTGCACATTTATTAAACTAAAACCAGACTTTCTAGGAATGTCTCATATAAAAACACTAAAATTTCTGTCAAGTTGGTCTGTTCATTAAAATAAATAACATTATCCGTCTCATCACATGGTAAGAGACATTCCTAACATTGTAGCTAATGCAAAATGTTTTCAACTAACATAATCTTTTTAAATTAATAATTAAAATTGTATAGTAATTAAATTTTCCTACTTAGAATGTCATTACATTCAATGTATTTTAGGTGAACCTGACATTTGTTGTAACTAAATATTTTTTAATACATACTAAATTATATTGGGAGGTAAAATACTGTTTACAATGTTTAGAAAATTGGGAATGTTCCTTTAAGACAAAACAACAACTATGGTTTATAGCTTTTGTTTGTAAATTAACTGGAAAAGGAAAATGATTTTTGCTTTTGTAAATTATAAAAAAGCACATACATATTACAGTAAGGGTGGTTTTGTACAATAAAGACAGATGTGTGCCAAATGAGTTGTTTTTGCTTTGTTTTTGTTTTTGATAATTAAGGCAGTATATTCAAAGGATGGAAGGAGTTCTTCAACATCCAGACAGGAACCAGTAGCCAAAGCAGTCAAGTTGTATAATGATACTCACAGGAGATACATGTATAATATTATGTGAGTGGTGGTTAAATACAATTTATGCTACAACAAATTGTTCAAAAACTATCTAGAACATGCAAAAGTGAGTAGGTGCATTTTTAAACAACAGTTGTATGATAAATGGTATCTAATGAACACAAGTGCAGTAATCTATTTGGTACTGCTAAAAACACAGGTCTAAAACAAACTTTAATTTGTTTTTCAATTAAAACATATCTATAGCTCTTCCAATGTTAATACATGCCACAAAGCAATCAGTTTTGATACTACTAATTACATTGACTGGCATTGCTTTGCATCTGGGTTGTCACTATGGAGCAGCCAGTGTTCTCTCAAATGTGTGTGTAAGACTGTTAAATCCACAACATATATAATCAAACTCACATATAGTAATACATGTACAAAGAAATCAAATGAGGCCAAACACACACTACAACAATTAACTTTGCATGAGGTAGAGTTAAACCTACGGACTAGGTCACCTGCTTTAAAGTACTACCTTATCATTCCCCAGCATCAACTGGTACACGTTTCATATCTATCTAATACAGTGCATATTAAGATAACAGGACTGAAGTGGAGGTTCATCTTCATACATCTTAATCTGTTAGCCTGCAGTGTTCTCCTCTATGTCTAAAACATCTTTACCCTCTCATGTACAACTGTTTCATTTACAACAAATTAAAAATGCTGGCTATTTGACATCTAACACAGGATTATTTTGACACATGAAAACCCAGTGCCACCAAACAGAAGAAAGATATCTCTAATACATGCATTTTTCCACAAATTTGATCTTTGATGGCAGTTATGGGGCACTGACCAAGATGAGAAAAACACTTCAGGTCAGCACTCCTACCATGGCAAATAAACACAGCAATCAACAATGCCATGGAGATCTGCTGCAGCATTTTCAATTTTCTAAACAATTTACTTTGCCATGGAACTTTCAATTGGAACTGTTTTCCCTTTTAATGCTGAAAACAAATTATACTTTATGCACTAGAAAAAAAACGAAAGGAGATTAAAAAAAATGCATACATATCTTTATAGCATATGTTTTGTGTAAGCACTTATAAGTGATCATCTTAGCGGGCAGCATAGCCCAGTGGTACAGTGCCCGCCTGATGCGCGGTCGGTCTAGGATCGATCCCCGTCAGCTAACCACTGGGTGTTTTTCTCGACATAACCATATGTCCGACGCCGATATAACCGTAATTATAATGTGTTGAGTGTGTCGTTAAACAAAACAAAACAACTTATAAGTGATCAGAATCAATTGCTCCTGTCATATAATGATTGACAAGGTGGGTAAAGCTCAGGGATTTACACATGAAGTGTCTGTAGTATATACTAGCAGGGTTTCTACCAGAAGGTACGAATGGTGAAATTATGTACCCTAAAATCTTGGAAATTAATGAAAAAACTTTTATATATTGAAAAAAATAATTACATACTGAACAAAATAAGAAACTTCCGCAAACTTTGCTTGAATATAACTTAATAAAAACAAATCGGGGGAATAATTGTTATATATGCATTTAAAGAGTGTTCCATGATGCATCGTTTGGTGCAAAAATCATGGCCATAGGTGAACAGAAGCTGGGAGAAATTTTGACCAAGTGTGGTAGGGTTTTAAAAAAAAACACCCACTTAATAATGGGTATGACCACCTCTTGAATTGACCATTGCAGTGCATCACAGGCGCATAGAATTGACTGAAGTGTTGATTTCTGCTTGTGGAATATTGTTCTATTCCTGAATGAGCACTTGACGAAGTTCGTTGACGTTAGCAGGTGGGTTGGGACGACACATCAGTTGGAATCGATTGCGCAAACACGTGTTCATGATATAGTGGTCTTGATCATGCGTTGTAACACACGGACGTACACGACGTGGCAAGTCATTGGTGCTTCCTGTCGTTCGAAATTTTACGCAAAGATTTTGTATCGCTCGACTAGAACTCCCAACATGCCTTGCAACGTCTTCTGTCGACATGCCAATCGCCTGTTCGCATAAATTATTGAGTATTCTTGGCATACTAAAAATGCTACAATGTAAAAAAACTTTAATTTGTTTACAAATTTTAAGCTTTTTTGTTCACTTGACAACAATGTCAGTAAGACAAGTAAAACAAATTGACCGAATACTACACAGGACATGTCGAACCATGCATGCACATACAAATTGATTTCACGTTGTCGATGATTAACAATGCAAAAATAATCAATAAAATTCATGGATCCTGATAATACAGCTCAAGGCTAATATAATTTCATTACACAATGAATTCTTTAACACAACAAATACTATATGTACAAATCGGAAGTTTCTTTTTTGTTCAGAATAGAAAGTACAAGAAATTCAGGGTTCAATTTGAAAAGATTCCAAACTCATAACCACCTAATAAGGGTACTTATGATCCATTTTATTTTCATTATGTACCATCAAGTTATTTTGTGGTAGAATACCTGACTAGTTCTACCATTAGAGTAAAAAAAGCAGTATAAAAAAATAGTGGTACAGCTCGTGGTTGCCAGAGTCGCCTTTCAGATTACTTGTATGAACATTTTCACAGATCTATACAACAAATATAACCTACACGCATACACACACAAAAGTGGTATGGCTGTACCTCTTTGAAAAGTGCTATGGCCATCGCCGTAATGTCTGCGCTGCCCCTAGAAAGGTTGGGTAGCTGGGAAAGAAACAAACAACCTGTTTTCTAGTTCTGAGGCCCAATCTAAATCTTGTGGTCAGAGGCATTACCGGGCCTTTAAGTGATAAAAACAAATAAAAATGTATTAATTTTTAAAATTGCTTACATTATGCTTGTACAGGGTGCAAAAATGGTTGTTCCTGAAAAACACAGCCAATTCATTTTCCTTTACTGTAGTCACAAGTTCACACAACCCATAGTATGTCAACTGGGCAGCAGTCCGGTCCAAAAACTGTTCAGCAACCAGAGCTACATAAAAAAAACAAATTAACAATAATTAAAGTGACAGATTGTTCCAGCCAGTGGCCAATGGCAAAGAGCTCAGACATTGGAATTTAAGGCAAAAAATATTTAAAAGCACAGTGAAAGTCGAGAAAAGTATTTCAGGATATCAAGAGGTTACTGGTACAACATTTCCAAGTGAAAACCGTACTTAATTCAATACATATTTTTAAAACAAAACTTCATCACGTTAATTTTGATCATTGATAATTAATAATGCAAACTGTAAAATTCATTTATTGTAATCTGTACATGGGTTACCAGGCACTGTGCTTATTTCAATGACTGAAAGTGAATATTGGAAATAAAATAGTCAAGCTGCAATGTAGTTTCACTGCTACCAAAATATTCGGTCCAGATTATTTTTTCAATTTGAATAGCAGTGTTTGGATTAGGGTTAGTTTTAATAAACTTTGAATAAACATTACGGAGTATCTTATTTCCTTGGATAAAATGCATGGCGGATCACATTATAACATGGCTCAATATACTATGACAAAAGTAGACCTAGTCACAAACACCAAGGAGGTAGCTCAATGGCTGATAGTGTGGGTTACCCTCAGTGGAACTCTCAAATGGTATATCTAAAGCAGGGGTATGTGCTGTTCTAACTATAGAAAAGTATAGTTAAAACATCCATTGCTTGTGTTTTTTCACAAGAAAATCCTTTGTGGTGACAGTGTTAGTCTGTCTGTGTCTGTGTCTGTGTCTGTGTCTGTGTCTGTGTCTGTCTGTCTCAAGTGACACTTTAAAAAATTCCTTTACTTTTTTTGTTAATGAACTTTCTACACCAAAACCTACCTTCATGTACTTCTTCCGACTTGTCAGAACTCTTTTGAGCAATGATTTTCTCCACAAGTTGATTGTAGCTACATAAGCCAACTGCCTTGACACATGCATGGTCCTGGGGGTCAACCAACCAGCCGTGATACAGGGACATTTCCAGCAGATCAAATATAATACATTCAGGTGTATACTCAAAATCTTTCACTCTGCAATAACAAACATACAATTAATTTCCTGCTTCAGATGTTTCTATATTAAAACAGTCAAACGTAATGATATTATAACATATTTATTAGCTGTGGAGCAACAGCTTTTCTGCAAATGTACTGCTTTTCATAATTTTTCAAAAGTTGCATTAGTATCAGATAGAAATTAAAATATGTGTCTGTGTATGTACTATGTTGGGATTTGATGGCAAACCGGATACAATTTGGAGTTAATTCAAATACTCAAATTTGTAGTAAAAACATGTGAAAAAGAACCCTACAAATATAAATTCATGTTCTATAATTTAGTGTTTCAAATTTCAAATGAATCTTTTAGCAATAATCACAAATGTATTCTAAATAATGACAAACAAAACCATATGAAAAAAGATAAAGCTGTCAAACTTTACAAAATGTTCATGTACATAATCCTGAAATTCATACAAATCCTAGAAATATATGTACAAATGGTAAAATAACATACAAACTTGATTCAAGAAACTTACCCAGTGAATTTGACATTCACGTCGATTCCTGTTTGCAACTTGTACATCACAGACATTGCATCCTGCATGTTTTGTTCAAAATTTGCTCTAACATTTTCTGACAAATTCTGAAAAAGCAATTCAATATCTATTACAAATACAAGCATCAAAATAAACATACAAAAAGTTTGTTTGGCTTAATGACACCACTAGAGCACACTGATTTATTAATTATCGGTTATTGGTTGCAAATCATTTGGTAATTAAATTTTGACAGGAAACCAGCTAGATTTTTCCATGAGTTGCAAGGAATCGTTTATTTGCACCATCTCACAGACAGGAATGAGAAATAACCCATTGGGCCAACCAACAGAGATTGATCCTAGATTAACTATGCATCAAGCAAACATTTTTCCACTAGGCTATGTCCCACCCAACAAAATTTTTACCTGGTGATTTCCATGTATATGTATAAGTTAAAACTAACTGTATAAAATTTACAATTCCCATCATATTTTACTATTAAAACCCTTCACAAATACTTGTATGTGTATAGTATATTACTTCTTATACATGTTTTTTAATAAAAAATTATATATTATAAAAATGTATGATTTGTGACGTAGTTAAATCAATGTTGCCTAGAAAAAATAAGAAGTTTGTTTTTGTATATATTAACACTATGAGAGCATGTTGATTAATTAATCATCAGCTACTGGATGTCAAACATTTAGTAATCTGACACGTAGTCATTAGAGGAAACCTGCTACCTATTTCCTAATGCAGCAAGGGATTTTTTTATACACACTTTCCCTCAGACAAGAAAACACATACCATAGCCTTTGATCAGTTGTGGTGCATTGGTTGCAACTAGTAAAACCCCAGTCAGTTGAATGGATCTATTGAGGTGGTTCGATCCTGCGATGCAAGCACCTAAGTTAAATCCTCCCCCACCAAGTAAAATAAGCTAAACAGATTGATAAGAATGAGCTACTAGTACCTCAGGCATGCTTTCAAGGATGCAGTCTCCCAAGTATGTCATCAGCTGTTCCGATGTTATCATCTCTATCATCGGAGCGAGTTTTACTTTTCCTTTCAGCAGTAGAGCATTCATGATAGCCAGCAGTGGACAGGGGCCATTCTCATTTTGTGTAATAATTGGCACTTTGTTATTGTTAAATGATATCCACTTAATATAGTACACACACTGTCCATTATCATCCTTCAAAGATGAAGAACTACAAATGTCTCTACTGCTGGTCTTTCCCGATTTACTGTCCAAGGGAGGCAACTCCACAACCTGAGACTGACAAGAGTCACTGGTATCTGGATCCATGACATCGTCCAGCTTAATTAGCTCACTGTTTGATTCTAGGCTGAGCTGATCACTAGTTTCCGTGGAAACCTGTTCACAACAATTGTTTTTGTCCGAGGATGAGCTGTCTGGCTCCACAATAGGAATGTGAGATGATGTTGAGTCATCCTCCATAGCATCATCACTCGCGTGTGGACGGGGGCTTCTGTTGCCATCTTCAGCATCTTCAGCATCTTCAGCATCTTCTGAAAAATAAAATCTCTGTTTATATTATATTCTCAACAAATGAGAATAGCACACATCTGCACATTGTTTTAATTAAGCATTATTACATGTAGATCTCAAACACTTTAATTGTCACACCTGATCTAGTATATAGTACCAGGTAAATATTGATACTATTAGGTGTTGAGATTGTGTACATTTTAAGTTTTACACAATCAACCTATGACATGCAACAACTGAAAGAATTTAACATTATTTATAAAGTCACGTGATTGGGATACATCTACAAGTAGTCTATGGTTAAGAAACCTTGATTATCTATGATTAGTCTTATACTGGACATACTGGAAGTCAGAAAATGTTAACGATCATAAAGTTTTAACAAATTCTGAGAGGCCACATAACTTTAAAAAGAGTCATACAACAGATTATTCTGAAAATATTATGAGCAATTGTTTTGTCAGTGATTAAATACAAAAATGGTTAATTGCTATGGATTAAACTAAAAGGACCGCAAACAACAGTAATTACACAGAGTTAACAAGTAGCATAGGGAAACCCGTTTTGGTGAGGATAAGCACTCGGTTCTAAAACATATTTGATCAATATTTATAAACAGACAGTTGATATTCACATAGCTACCTTTTTATTAGTATTCCTATAATAATATACTAAAACATAACATTTCAACTTTACTTTCGTAAGCTTCTATACTGGAATAAACCAATTTATATTAATTAAGGAAACTAAGCTACACACGATAATCAATTTATGCTTTCCTCTGGGATCTGTAATTGGAGTTCAGAGAGAAATGCCTACAGACTTTTCACCACTCATATACTAGTATTTGCGACGGCAATGAAATGCTGTTGCAAATCAAGTTTGCGATAGCTTTTGCGATGGCATTGCCGATTGCCGCCGCGAATTTCGAGGGCTGCAGTTCTTTACACTGTTTTTATTTAAATCTTGAATTCTTATATTGATGTTGATTATCACTTTATTTGTTTGCAATACCATAATTTACACCCAATAGCTGATGTATTTTTCATGCTGTAGTGTCATTAAACATTCATTCATTAATTGTTTCGGTGAGTAAAATGTTTAGTGGTATACGTTACAGCCTGAACTTTCAGAAACAAAACACATATCTTGTTCAACTAAACATGAACTTGTAATAATTTATAAAAATTATTTTAAATAATATAAGGCAAATTACAAAATGGGAGTCCTTGGGAACCAGTATTAACATACAAAATTTTTGGAAAACAATTATATCAATTCTGGCATTTTACAATTGTGTTATAAGTTTTAAAAAATTAATAGTTATAACAGATAATGGTAAAATTGTTTGGTTACAAAATATATGATGCATTCAGTTTTAATAAATAATATAAACTGTACCTCTGAAACTGCACAGTAGCGCGGGTAGCAGTCTTTATTTACATCAGCCGATATCAACTGTATTACATATCAAAATTAAATTGCAACATTTCCGAAAAAAATGTCAAATTGTTTGATTATGAACAAAATGCCTCACACTCAATCCACGTGCTTATAAATTGCATCTTTGTATCAATAATTAATTGTAGTTGTTATTTGTTTGTTTTATTACTTTTTCTATATTCAATAGTGAACAGAATATAACACAGACATTTACTTCAATCAGGGTATAATCTACCATACATTTTGGGGCCGGTGAAAGGCCCCATTCCCCTAACGTAAATTCCCAATCCAATACCAAACTTTTCCCAATTAGGATTCCCAAAGTTGCTAAGTTAAAGAACGGAACAGCTGTTTTTACGATATTTCTTTAATGGGTTGTGATGACTTTTTTCAACAATAGCCTATAGCAAAACAATTGAGGCAAGCAATAAACTACTCACCAGTTATAAGTTTTAGGTGAGTATCAAGGGTGCGCAAATCGCTACTCGCCTCTCACGGTGAGGCCTGATATTGTTATTGATTATATTTGAAAATCCCTTTTTTTAAATATTTGAAACGTAATTTTTCCCCAATTGACCAAATAAGGACCCTTAAAAAATTGCTTTAATCCAAACGCCTGTAAGTTGAATACCCATCGAAATCAGACTTGTTTTTCTTCTTTTTTAACATTGTGTTCAATTTGGCCCATGGGTGTACTGGATAGATGGGTGTCACTGCATCCATGTGAAGTAGTTCTACTGGTATATGTAATAATACATGATTAATAAAGGACAATATTTTTTTTTTAATAAAAAAATTGTTTCATTTAACGATACCAGTAGAGCACCTTAATTTATTAATCATCAGGTATTGGATGTCAAACATTTTGACACAGTCACAGAGATGAAACCTGCTACATCTGTTCCATTAGTAGCAAGGGATCTTTTATATGCACCATCCCACACAGGATAGCACATACCACAGCCTTCAATATACGAGAAATAGCCCAATAGGCCTACCAATGGGGAAAGGACAATAGTATTAGTAACATTATTTCAACATCTGGTGACAGGCACATAACATCATTTATGATAGGCTCATATTGATGGACATAGGTCATTTTGACAGACCACCAGACAAATTATTTCCAGGCCTTCATGTATTTATGCATTTTAATTATAAGAACATCTTTAACTTATTTTCATGCTTATATCCAATTAAGGTTCAAGCACGCTGTCCTGGGCACACATCTCAGCTATCTGGGCTGTCTGTCCAGGACAGTGGGTTAGTTGGTTAGTGACAGAGAAGAAGGTGTAGTGGCCAATTATACCAGGCTGCGAACTCTGTACCTACCAGCCTGTAGTCAAGATGGCTTAACCACTGCGCCACCAAGGCTGGTTATAATATGAACATCAACTTCTGCAATTCACAAACATTGCAAGTCCTTAGATAACACCTTACAACTTGGGGATTACACCCACTAAATGAATCAATAAAATTTCTATAGAAAAATGGGAAGTGGTACAATGCCTGATCACTTTGTAACTAGAATATGAAAAGGATGTGCATCTCTGCTTCTGGTACTTTTGTCAGACAGTAATTAATTTACTTCACATCTTAGTGCTAATTAAGAGCCCAGAGACGATGGCAGCAGTTATTTTAACAGTACAATTTTAACCAGCAACATGAAACACATATACTGACCTCACTGGCACAGTGGTTAAGCCATAAGGGCTCAATAAGTAGGTGTAAGGCCACAACACTCTCTGGTCTTTCACTAACCACTGACCAACAACTAACACACTGTCCTGGATAGACGGCCCAGATAGCTGAGGTGTGTGCCCAGGACAGCATGTTTGAACATTAACTGGATTAAGTACGAAAATAAGTTGAAATGAAATGAAAGATATATATTAGCTTTATGTTTCATTAATACATAGATGTACATGTTGTGTTGTTTTATTTAAGAATCGGTTCGTAAGAAAATGTGTGTTTTGTGAAACTATTCACTGGTACATGTATGGAGGTATTGTCTATCTGTATAGACATCAAGTGTTAGCAAGCATGAAAAATGCAAAAAAGCAGTGAACTGACTGCTCTTGACAAACTGAAATTTTCCACTGTGCATATTTTAGAAGAAAACAATTTATGTATATTTCATTAATAGCTGATACAGTTGAACTGCACATGTGCAGAAAAGGATATTTTCATAGCACATGCTTTGTAATGAAATCAGAAACCTAAGAGATTTTCCAGTGTCCATAATGGAATATACACTTTTGTTTATTAGTTCTAATGGCAGGGATTTCGTCTTTTCTGAGTAAAGAAAGGTTCAGTACTGTCATTAACAGTTGCCGGAGAGTTGTCAATATTCACAAATACATTTCAAGTTAAATATTATAATTAAACTTTACATTTCAGTATTCCTGAGGTGAAATATTTTGAGATCAACATGTTTGTACCTTAATTTGGGCATGATTATTTTTGGTATATATATAATATATGTATTTATGGTCTTGACATTGATGCAATCTAAAACCCTAAATGGATTTATTTGTAGTGTTTACTGCAATACCCAGTTGACATAGCAAATTCAATATCCCAAACATTGGGGAAATATGGAGCTCTTTGCCACCAATTATGTCATAGACCTACACTATACTATAGGCCTATAGCCCTATCATCACACATAAATAATAATAAAGGGCTCCATGGCACTGGGGTTATGAACTAACCTGTCCTGGAAGATTTTCTATTTTTATCTATATAAATATTATACCTGTAATGCCACTTTGTTGATTGTCTTCTTGTTGTTTTGTAGTTTCGTGTGCGGGGAGATCTTCCTGTGCAGTTCCTTCTGTGTCTAAAACTTGGACTGGATTGTTACAGGTGGCCCGACTGGGATTAGTCATTCTTTGGTCGGAGCCCGATTCCACAGTACTGGGACCTGAACCATCTGGCGAGGCCATGCTTACTCTGAAAACAGGGATTATCTGGAAATGTACACAACCTAAAATATAAAATATTTTCTACAAAACAAATCTGACATCTGTCCAACAACACCTTTCATTACCGGAAATAGGAACCAAAATACGCGCATGTGTGGTGGATATTTCGGCCATATTGCTGGAAAGTTTTTAGTGTATTTGTCAAAAGTTACAAATTATTCGTTACATTTCCTTTGCTGGCTTGTCAATTTCTCAGAAACTTAAAGGAATTAATACGTTTATTGCGTTCTATCAAATCATTTTCTTGGAATGTCAACGATCTTTTGATCTAGAGGTTTGTCCAGCCGAAGCCTTTCGGTTATTGAAGAAGTGTCAAGTTCCCGAACCCCCGCATAGAACACGGCACTCAAATAATCATTGCAAGAATTCATTGGTGAGTACCCCAATTAGCGATGCTAATAATTAATTGCATTGTAAGCAAGAAATCTACAGCACAACGCTTTTGGTGCCGCTGTTAGTCTATAAAGGACGAGCAATGGGTTTTCAAAATACACCGATCGACCAAGAAGTTGAATGAAAAATACGCAATATATTAGTCGATAATGTTTTGGTTTTGGGGGTAACATGTCTAAATTGTTGGTGATGTAAGGATTGCAGAGTGTGAAATCATAACCACGGCTTTGATAGGGTCGCTTGTCGTTAGCAAGCATCCAAGCATAACCGGCTGACTGTCGTGGGAACACCTGCATTCCTTATAAGGAATGTACCAATGGGCTTTGTCCCGAACATGGGAAAATGGCTGTTCTGTTCTACACCCGCTTCATGCATTGTTTACATAAAATCTGCACAAGTGCAACTAATTTTGGTTTTATTTCATTAAAATAATAAACCTAGCAAATAATACATATTAATGCATTAAAATGTTATGGTTTCCCATTTTCTGATTGGTGTTTGGTCCTGCATTCACATATTTTATTCTTACCGTTAATTATGTTCACTGAATTGAACAGCTGGGCATCTTTGTTCTCACGATGTCAATTACAACTGGATTTTCCCACGAGTGTCTCTTTCAAAGTTGCATCTAGTTTTGAGATATATAACTTATAGTAGATCACATATGTAAAAACATTTTGTTGTGTGATACATACAGTGATATTGCACAGTACCAAAGGATTAAGTGTATTTGTTACTGACAAGAAGCAGTAGTAAAGAGGATGCAAAATAGTTGATAAACTTGAGACCTGTCCAAAAGACCAGTTGTAACTCAGTTCTTATAATGAATGAGAACCAGCTTTATGTTTCTCAAGATCAGGTATGAATTTTATTTCAAAACAGTTTTTGAGGGGATTTATTTAATGTTTCTTTGTATATAAGTGTAGTTATATAAAATATATATATTAAAGGATTTTTACAAATTTGTTATTCTCTTATTGCATGTTTTGTAAATTTAATGTTGTACACCACTGCATTTATCATTGTTCAAAGTGAATAACAAAAATAATTTAAAAAAAATGTAAATTTGGATAACAGACCTGTGACATCTTTTATTCTGATTGAACTGCTAATAGATGCTATTTTTAAATGAACACTACTGTAGTAATGTTCTCTGATAGCATCAGCAGGTGTTTGTTCCCACCTGCCTGGTATTATTTGCATGTAAATCACAAAAGTTATTGATTCCTAACTTCTGTTTGGTTGAATATGGTAGTTATTAATATTTTATATCAGGATACTTTGTTGAATTTGGAATTGATTAATCACTCATGATGTACATATATATATGTTTAGCAAGCTAGAATATTACAAGTAGATCTGTTACCCAGTTGATCTTTGTTCCAAGTGGCTGTCTGTCTTAGATTGTTAACATGCTATTTTCTCAAAGGATCTAATAATTATATAGTAGTTTTAGCAGCAGCGCAAGCTATACAATTTGCCATTTGTGAATTTTAAAAGCAATTCATTGAATTCTTAATTTAGTTTTTATCAATATAATTTTCTTGTAGTATTTTCTTGTTTATTTTATTATTTAAATCTGGATTTTTACAGTTCCATAGATACATTTTTAAAATGTTCTACATATATATCTAGAGATAGCCCTGACTGTACCAGCTGTCTGCAAACTGAAGTTGAATTCGACAATTTTGTTATTAAATTGCCCCAAATTGTGCATTAAAAACAATATTTTTGTTAACATTATTATTATGTACTGATATTTGAATTTAGCTACATATTTCAGGGTAGTAACAGCAGTGTGTGTGTCTATGAGTATGAGGAGTTATATAAATATGAGGAGTTTAGGCTCATAAAATGATAAATGCAATTTTATATTTTAAAAAACTACTTCTACTGGATCATATTTTTTATTGGTTTGTTTAACGACGCACTCAACACATTTTAATTACGGTTATATCGGCGTCGGACATATGGTTATGTCGAGAAAAAACCCCAGTGGTCAGCTGACGGGGATCGATCCTAGACCGATCGCGCATCAGGCGGGCACTGGGCCACGCTGCCCACTCTACTGGATCATTACTCAGTTCATCTTCAAGGCATTTCAGTTCAGTTCAGTTTTGATTTTCATATTTGTTTTTTGATAGTCCTTTATTTACTTTACTTATTTTAATGTGGAATTGATATAGAAAGCATGACAAAAAAAATCTTTTGCAAATTGCAGAAAATTACTAAAAACAGGGTTCGCACGCATCCTGGAAAACCCTGGAAAGTCCTGGAATTTTATTTTCACCCTGGAA
>JAECMU010203379.1:0-13648 GCA_016106625.1 Dracogyra subfuscus
GTTTGTGTGTGTGTGTGTGTGTGTGTGTGTCCTGGTGTTTTCATTGTTTAAATCATGATTGGTCAATAAGACATTAATGTTCAAACCAGTTAATGTTTCAATGTTGTTGTTAAGGTATTTTAGTTAAATTACATTTTCATTACATATATTGACATATTTGTTTCCAGGGACAGTATTGTTACTGCTTAGATAAACCAATTACTTCAGTTGACCATGTTGAGGATATTCGATGTCCCGGATCATTTGACCAGTTCTGTGGTAGTCAAAACACCATGTCAGTTTATCAACGTGGTATGTTTATATTTAGTACTGGTAAACACCTAAGTTTTAGCTTCCTACTTGTAATTTATTTAAGCGAACACGTCAGCAATATATTAAGAATTGTGTATACACATACCATGTTTGGTTATCACTGTTGCACATATACTTATTAAAATTAAAGGTTTTACAGCAAAAGGGAGAATTTTACGATATAGTTTTGTTTGTATTGGAAAGGAAAGGAAATGGTTTATTTAACGACGCAATCAACACATTGTATTTACGGTTATATGGCGTCGGACATACGGTTAAGGATCACACAGATATTGAGGGAGGAAACCCGCTGTAACCACTTCATCGGCTACACTTTTCGATTAGCAGCAAGAGATATTTTATATTCACCATCCAATAAACAGGATAGCACACACCACGACCTTTGATGTACCAGTCGTGGTGCACTGGCTGGAACGAGAAATAGCCCAGTGGTGTTTGTATTGGAAGTATGATTGTTTCAGTTTTGTGTTTTCGTGCACGTGTATGTGTGTGCGTACGGGTGTGTTTTCCCTGCTGTGGGTGTTATTTGATTAGACAGCGAGCAGATCGCAATAATTAGATATACGTCGAACATTTCGGTGTTAAAATCCTGCAATATGGTAAGCTATTTTCTTGTAAAAATAATTTGTGTAGTTTATGTACAATTCAGCTTATGCCTTTTGCAAACAAATTCAAATGTTCAGACAATACCTCATCTCATTTGCAAAGTGCTAGAAATGTCTCAATATAGACTGTTGTCGCTCAGCTTTAACACCTGTCATTTTAAGATGACTATATAAATATTATATAAATCAAATGTTAATATAGCTATATTCATTCATTTCAACTTATTTTCCTAGTTATATCCAATTAAGATTCAAGCACACTACTTGACACACACCTCAACTATCTGGGTTTTCTGTCCAGGATGGTGGGATATAGCTATACACATATGGAACTTTAAAATCTAGTTTTACAATAACAAAAAGTTCGAGCATCCTAATATAATTAGCTTTCCTCTATCATAATTGTGTATATTATTTTACAGATGTACCCACACTCGTTTCATTCATCCCCTCCATCTACGCGGAATGTGGTTACGTAGATTATAACAGAAATGATGACAATCTAGAGGTTACATTTACTAGCCATTGTGATGACATGAAATATTATGCATGTTCAGGCAAGTACGTACTCCCTGTATGCTTAATTTCCATAGGCCTCCAATCTCACGAATAAGGAAACCAAATCAGTGATTTTAATAGTAGCTGAAACATAACCTATTTGGTATCATCTTTTGAATAATTATTACTAGTATACGCTTTCAAAAAGTTAACTAACAATCAGCTGTTTTAATATAACAGAGTCTGATTCGAAAGAGGATATACGTACTAATCAGCAAACTGACAAAAGGGCAACGGAGACAGCTCCTAAACAAAGACCGAGGAAGCGAGGACGGGTTACTCGTGGTACTGTGCCTGGCCGTCGTACAGGAAAATAACGTTACCCCCAGATCTCCAGCTATCAAATACTTAATACTAATACATTATTACTTAAATTGACACATTTGTGTTGCATATGATTTTGTAGTTAAAACACCACCCATTTTAATTAAGCAGGCATCAGAAATAGGTAAACAAGGACAAAGTAATTTGGTTACACTTAGCCATTACCAAAACCTAAATGGTAAAAAAATAACTAGTTGCTAAGGAATTTGATATGGAATCTGAACTTACCCTTTGTCCAAATTTTAAGCCCATTTTCTCCGTTTTGGAGTTCCGTACATCAGTTTCTTTAAATCGCCATACCTTTCTTAATTTCAGAAAGGTTTACAGTTTATATAATGGTATACAAAACTTTTGTCGAATAATTCGTATAATCAGGTATAATATCCCTTAAAACAAATGTATGTAGATGGATTAAAACAAATTTTAATTTTGTCAACTATGTTTTTATAACAATATCTACAAATTTGCATGCACAAAGATACTAAATGCATAGATTACAGATATACTTATATACCTGGGATTATTGCTGAACTCCCAAATACTTCAAACACATTAGTAGTTTCTTTCTTATAGAGGTAACCTCATGAAAATACTGTGTACCATTTCAATAGTAATGTGACAATCAAGAAAGAAAATGATATTTTAACTGCGGTTATATAACGCCAGACATATGATGAAGGACCACATTGATAATTAGAGAGGAAACCTGCTTCCACCACTCCATGGGCTACTATTCACATTTTGCAGCAAGGGGTCTTTTATATGCACCATCCCACAGACAAGATAGTACATACCACTATCTTTGACTCACCAGTTCTGGAGCACTGGCATGAATGAGAAATAGCACAATGGGTTCACCAACTGGGATTGATTCTAGATCGACCGCGCATCAGTGGGTTACATAAAGACAAACGTGTTTTAAGTGTCACCCAGTATAAACATAGTAAATATGCCAACATACACACACAATTTTTCTTTATAGAGTTATGACAGACTATATACAATAAATAATTGCTAAACAAAAGTTGGTAAAAAGGCTTTTAAAAAGCATCTTAATTAATGTTCGATGTTTTAATTTGTTTAAATTAGTATCCACAGTTAACGTTTATACTGAAACAAAAATCATTTCATTTTACATGAGTAGTATATCGTGTCAACTATGAATATATAACTAATATTTAACATCATGAATCTTTCCGATCTTTTAGGTTGAACACTTGAAAGCAGGACTGCGTTATAACTATATAAATGACTAAATTCAGAGTTATCATTTTTTGTTTTTGCTTAGAAAATACATTTTGGAATAAAGAAGAGCGAGTATGCAGTGGTGATTCAGGACGTGTCTGCATATCAAAGATAAAGACCACATGGGAAACAGCCTTACGTAATTGCAACAATCTACTACTTAAATTGACAGATAAAATAATACCAGATCTTCTAAATATTACTTCTAACCATAACGAATTAACACCATTCTGGATTGGTCTGCGGAGGAACAAGATTTCAAAATGGATAAATGGTAAGACAGAATTAGAAGACATGTTTGTGTTTTTATGTGAAAAGGTCCCACTGTTGGAAGTTGAATTGCGGTAAAGCTATGCATCGCAAACGTTGTGAAGTGATGATAAAATGTCATTTTAATACATTACTTACATTAAGAATGGTAAGTGATACAAAACTTAATGTTAATAATGTTATCTCAGTGAGAACTTTCTTAATGTTTACAGTCTTCACATTCACTAAAACTGCTGTCCCCAGCTTTTTGGAGATTTTCTTATTGCGAGTATATATATTGTGTCTTGTGTTATATATTACGCTATTTTCCTTTTTGTCTTATAGGATCCAATTTTAAGACACACATGCATAGATCAAAACAAAGAAATGTACCGGAATGTTTTGTCATATATAAAAGCAAGGATAACACCATACATTATGTTACAAGAGGCTGTAAATGGAAGCTGCCAGCTCTTTGTCAACAATGTAAGTACACAACCGTTATCCTATGCTTCTTGACTTACAGAATCAAATACTGAATATTCGTTGTGCATTTCTTATCCTAACATTTGTTTTTAACACTAGAACATTATGTTCTAACGTCTAATTGCCACATTAATAGCAAACAACAGAGAAAAACAGCAATAGTTTATAGAGATATACGAAAGGCATTTTATCGTTTTATTGTTAGAAATGCATTTCTGTACTGAAATTGCAAACCGTATTTTGCTATAAATATTTAATACAATGTAAATATTAGTAAATTCTTAATAATATTGATAGTTATTGTCCCGGGTCACATAATATGAAGTCAGTATCTTATAATATAAGTAAATTGCATATACAGCCAAACTTCAAAAACAGGAACTTGAAAAAGACGACGAAATAATTCGAGTTTTTCAGGGAGTTCAGGGAACACACCTCAAAACTGACACTGTGTGTTGTACATGGATTATTTCGTTTATCATTGAAAGAAAGGTGTGTTGCAATGCCCCTTCCCAACATCTTTAATTACTAGTTGAATATATAATTGGTAGCAGGGGCATAGCTAAAACATTTCTAGTATTACACACACTTTCGGCGTGCCTACTCGAGAAGGGGGGCTGGGAGTCGTACCGGGACAATTTTGCAATTGAGAATGCCTGTAGATGCATTCTGCAACTTTTCTGAGGCATTTTGTTTGATCTGGTTTTTTCGAATCAATTTTTATATCACCAACTAATGCATCAAATTAATTTTCAAATGATGCGAAAAACAGCTCAGTAATTGAATTGCTTTATTGGGAAAACTTAATTACTGAAAATGGAAGAGGATGTTTTATATAACAATTACAGACAGCCTCGACATTCCCGGATATTTTTTGTGTTTTTTTTTGTGCGTGTTTTTTTTTTGTGTGTTTTTTTTGCATTACGCACATATTTAAAACTAGGTAAATAACAAATGAAAAGATAATTCATGTACTATATTTGTTGAAAAAAAAAAAAGCAGAAGGCATGTACATACCTATAAAAGTAACCGGAAGTAAGTGGTATAATGCAAGTTGCCTGAATGTAACTAACAAATTAAATTACTGAAGGCCAGAGTACACTAAGTATATATATTTTTCATATATTAAAAACAATTCACAATAGAAACGTTCAAAATAGTTTGACACGATTTACTGGTTTGAGAGCAAAAACAAACAGTGTAATGGGGCGATCACACTGGCCCGAATGAGCTTCCGTTTGTTTTCCGTATACGAAAGTGGAGTGATTTTTTTAAACTGGCCGAATGTCCTTCCGAATGTGTTTTCCCCAATGTATCACCGAATGCTTTCCGTTTGTTTTCCGGATGTTTTCAGTATGGTTTCAGAATGCTTTCAGAATAGACCGAATCCTTCTCGCATGTTGACTTCGAAAGGTTTCCTTTCCTAAAGCTTTCGAAATGCTTTCAGAACACGGTGAATCGACATAGAATGGACCGCACTCTTTCCACATGCTTTCCGCACGCTATCGGAAAGCATTCGTCATGTTCTAGGTCCATTCGGAGTGTTCGGAAAGCATACGGAACCCAGCACCTCCACATTTTCATTCCGAATGCACCAAGAACTAGACGCATGCTTCCCGAACGTTTTTCCGTACATGCCGTATGCTCCTAAATTGCTTCCCAAATACTTCCTATATTCGATGGTCGATGAGCATTATTTTGAACATGCACAACACATTTTTGGAGCTACCGAATGCCGTTCCGTATGCATCCGTACGGAGACGAACAGCCAGTATGCTTCTAGAACACACCGAATGCTTGCCGAATATGATCCATTCGCTTCCCGAACACCCTAATTTCTATTCGGAAAACAAACGGAATGGCATTCGGGCCAGTGTGATCGGCCCTTTATCGATTATTATTACTGTTCCTACAAAGAACAAACACATAGGATGAATTCATTCCGCTTAGTCGGCGACCTATTAACACCTGAATCATCGACAGCCAAGACCAGCCGAGACACCCGCGATTAGCTCGGCTCACAATTCATTAACAGAAAGAAAAAAAAATACCGGCAGCTTGGTCAGTCCACACACTTCGAGTTTTGGGAGTGCACTGTCTATTACATAGCTATGATGGAACAATAACAAACAAACTAGTTTGAGAGATCGAAGGTTTCCAGTTTTCGAAGATTGAATTTTTGGAAATCAATTTGTATAGCAGTTCAGCCGGAACTGGCGCTTTAGTTTGAGAATTCGAAAGCTTAGAGAGATTGGTGTGTGAGTTATTGCAGTACATTAAAGGGACATTACTGAAGTTTGCTGCAATATTTTAAGATTTTATCGACTAATAAAATATTTCTAATATTAAACTTACATATTAAATATATGTTCTTATTTAGAATATTAGTGGGTCTATATTAAACGTGTTTCTGATCGTTCTAATATTTGTACTAGGTTAATTTTCATTATATTTCCCACAAAATATGTTTTCGTACGTACGAAATTATTTGAAGACGAAATCCAGTGTGGGCTTCTTACAAATATTAAGACGACCAGAAACACATTGAATGTACAGACATTGATATTCTAAACAAGAAAATAGATTGAATTTGTAAGTTAATCGTAGAAATATTTTATTATTCGGAAATATCTTACAAAGCAAAAAACTCGGGAATGTCTCTTTAATTATGTGTTAAAATATGTTGTTTACCTAGAGGGATTCATGTTACTATTTCAGTTAAATCTCTATCTAAACCTTCTACCCAGACAACTATTCAAGCTACATACAAAGGTAGTTCCTCTTCACATAAAACAACTGAGACACAAAGACAGCTTGGTTCAGACAATGGTTCAGGTGCGTGTTTGTTTGTTTTAAACATGGGTTATGTTGTTTATGGTTATGGACGCAATAAATTGTAGCTACGTATTCACAAAAGGAGATAAAATGTAGACATTAATCTGAATATTTTAAAATCAATTTGATTTAGATCAGTACTTGCTATTGGGATCTAAGTTATTTAAAACTCCAAGTAAATGCACAAACAGTTATGTTAGGCACCTCTAACTCTTATAAGAATATAATATTATCAATTCAATATTGTTGGTTACTGATCAATACATATGTAAATTGAAATGTTAACGTAAACTGGATTCCGAAATATCCTAGCATATATTATCATACAGATAAGAATATTTTGAAAATAAATAACACAACAATCAAATTTCAAGAAAAGTAAAATAGTGGTATAGAGTGTACTTATTTTTCAGAATTATTTATACATTGATAATAATACAAAATGTATAAAACTGATGTATAGAGTTATAATATTAATTCGTAGGGGACCTTTTTATATATCAAGTGTTTTTATTGTTAAATGTTTATTTCACCAATATCTATCCGTTCTACACCGTAACTTTTGTGGTGATGGATGATGAAATGCTCAACTGAAAATACTAATTATCTAGTATTTAATTATATTAGTTAGTAGTAATAGTACTGATTCGGAGAAGTACAGGGTATAAGAATATACTAATCATCCTTATTATAAACCATTCAATTTTGTTCTTCAGCTGGGTTGATATCTGGAGCTTTAGTCGGCGTAATCACACTGCTCTTGTTAGTTGGAGTTGTCGCTCTTATATGGATGAAAAGGTAATCTATTCATGAACATAGTCTTTAGTGTAAAACTGGTTTCAGAAAGTTAATCAAATATTTAGTTGTGTAGTAGGTGACTGTTGGGTGAATGTGGTGAATATATGTCAACTACTCACTCACTCTCTCTCTCTCTCTCTCTCTCTCTCTCTCTCTCTCTCTCTCTCTCTCTCTCACACACACACACACACACACACACACACACACACACACTCTCTCTCTCGCACACACACACGGACCTTCAATTAATCATTGATTTCATTATATATAACATTTTCTTACCAAAAAAACAAAATGTCCATAGTTTTTAGCAGAAAAATCTACAGATGTCAGAAAAGTGATTAATTAACCAATGCCTTTCGTACATTATACGGAAATATTATTAATTATTAATTCAGGTTTCTTCATTTGTGTACTGCAGAAACAACAGATATTGTTTCCAGTCTTCTAAAACGGACACTCCAACATACTCAGAACCTAACGACTTTGGTCGAGATGGACTCGACAGCAATAGCAGGTATATCACGTGCTTGATGACTTATTATTAATGTAAAGTGTTACGTAGCAAAATAAATAGCAAATATATAAAATGGAACAAAATTAATCGAATAATTGTTTTCAGTAATTAATTAATTAACTATATAGGTCTATATGTCTTCAGTTAGTTAAATCGATCATATGTCCATCAATTTCTAATTTATGTGTGTATAATGTCTCACAAAATGTCGATCAAGTTCATAACCAAATCAACTACTTGAGAGCCCAAAATGAAACAAAAACACTTTTTTCCAGTGTTGTATCTAGTACGCCTTCAGTGCTGGGGGTAAAGTAATTATTGAGCTCTATATGTATATATCAAACGATCTTCTGTTAAATCCTGTCCCGGACTTACTCACTGGCGATGTTAGAGGTTAAGCCCGGGATAGGCGTGTTTGAACCTATGTTGTATATAAACATGTTGATAAGGTTCTCTGTTCCTTATGTCAACTTGGAGAAGATAATCTTTATTCTGTATTAAGTACAGGACCACCAGACCTGTCAGAGTTCAGTCAGAATGAATTAATGAATGCTTAACGACACCCCAGCACGAACAATACATCAGCTATTGGGTGTCAAACTATGGTAATGCAAACAAATAAGGTGATGATCAACATCAATATAAATATTCAAGATTTAAATAAAAACAGCGTAAGAACTGTGCAAAAACACAAATATCACAGATAGATACAGACTTTTATTCAGAATTTCAATTTGTGCTGTATTGACCATTCTCAGTCAGAACGTGCAAAACAAACGTTCGACAGACAGAGTTTATATAGTTTACATTAAAGGGACATTCCCGAGTTTGCATTGTAAGATATTTCCGACTAATAAAATATTTCTATGATTAAACGTACTTATTAAATATATTTTATTGTTTAGAATATCAATGTCTGTATATTTAATGTGTTTCTGGTGGTCTTAATATGTGTAAGAAGCCCAAACTGGACTTCGTCTTTAAATAATTTTGTACGTACGAACTAAATAAATTTAAGAAATAAAATGAAAATTAACTTAGTACAAATATAACAACGATCAGAAATACCTTTAATATACAGCCACTAATCTAAATTAGAAAATATATTTAATATGTAAGTTTAATCGTAGAAATATTTTATTAGTCGATAACATCTTAAAATAGTGCAGCAAACTCAGGAATGTCCCTTTAAATAACACAACCACACCCGGGATCAGTCCAATTGTCCGCGAACATTAGAGTCCCTTAAAGTCATTGAATCTGAACCGTATTCCCTTTTCAAAATCAAATTTCTGCTCATGACAGAATCGAAAGGACATTAGGAAAAGTGGTGATTGCTTCCATGATCCACTATCAGATGCTCGTCTTTTGGAGGACTGCCACTTTCCTAGGAGATCAATAACAGGATGTTTCATTCCTCTGTAGGAGGACAGTCACTCCCCTAGAATATACATAACAGGATGTTTCATTCCTCCATGTACCGCCTGTAGGAGGACCGCCACTACCCTAGCAGATCCATAACAGGATGTTTCATCCCTCCATGTGCCGCCTGTAGGAGGACCACCATCCCATTCCTCCATGTGCCGCCTGTAGGAGGACCGCCATCCCCTAAGAGATCCATAACAGAATGTTTCATT
The DNA here is from genome assembly GCA_016106625.1 of Dracogyra subfuscus. Taxonomy (NCBI): domain Eukaryota; kingdom Metazoa; phylum Mollusca; class Gastropoda; order Neomphalida; family Peltospiridae; genus Dracogyra; species Dracogyra subfuscus. The sequence continues at coordinate 9,567 of JAECMU010203379.1, forward strand.
CCTCCATGTGCTGCCTGTAGGAGGACCGCCACTCCTCTAGGCGATCCGTAACAGGATGTTTCATCCCTCCATGTGCCGCATGTAGGAGGACAGCCGTCCCCTAGGAGATCCATAACAGGATGTTTTATACTTCCTGCACCGCCTGTAGGAGGACATACACTTCCAAGACTAGCTTAGAAAACCCATCCTTGCTCAGGATAAAGCTACAAAAAATCATACCGCTGTGTTGGCATGCACTCGACCCAATAGCCGATGTATTTGTCATGCTGGGATGTCGTTAAACATCCATTCATTCATTTCATGCATGCATGCACTAGTGAATCACTGTAAAAACAGTAAGATCAGGTGTTCGTGAAACGTGAGCTGGTATAGTATAGTATAGTATAGTATACCCTTTTTAGATACACGATTAACTCTCATTTTACAACTTAATAAAGCATTCTATTATCAAAGAGACCTTGGAAGGGTGCTCGCTTGAGGAAAAATGAGTATTAGGATAGGGTGTTATCCATGGATCGTTCATGGGCCCTGTACAATCCATGATTGGCACACAAACAAAATGTCGAACTAGCTATAATATATTGGATACCAAATAATTTGATATGTGCCGTCCTAAGAGAGTCACTGTAAGATGTTTGCGACGAATAAAATATTTTAATGATTAAAGTTTAAATACTTAACATAATTTCTTGTTTAGAATATTAGTGTCTGCATATCTAAATGTTTCTGGTCATCTGTAGTAAGTAGCCCAAAATAGGTTTGGTTTCCCAATAATTTCGAAAACAATATATATTAACGGGACATTCCTGAGTTTGTTGCATTGTAAGATGTTTCCATCTAATAAAATATGTCTACGATTAAACATATTAAATATATGTTCTTGTTTAGAATGTCAGTGTCTGTATATTCAATGTGTTTCTGGTCATCTTAATATTTTTAAGAAGCCCAAACTAGATTTTGTCTTCAATTAATTTCGTACGTACGAAAAACAAACATGTTATAATAATTAAAATGAAATGTAACCTAGAACAAATATTAGAACGATCAGAAACATGTTTTATGTACAGCCACTAATATTTTATGCAGACAAATATAATTCATATGTAATTACAATCGGTAAAAACGTCTCTGTTAGTCGATAACATCTTTAAAATACAGCAAACTCGGGAATATCCCTTAAAGGAATAAACTTAAGTTTAAAGTAGTGAAACCACTAGGATGATCAGAATCACCTTTTACTAAAAGTCAATGATATTTGGTGCAGCAAAAAATTGATTCAATATAAAAGTGTATATATAAAGCATCTCTGTTGATCCACAACGTTTTACCAATAGCAACAAACTGTCCCTTTAAAATATCCCTTCCCGTTCCTTATAATCTACGTCATATCTAATTGCAACATGCACCTGTTATTAGCATTAGCCTTGCCAACATTTTAAAGTTAGGAAAAAATACTGACCAGACTGATTTTAACATTTACTTTTTTCTAGTGTCTACTACGCCAAGATTAAGAAGAAACCCAAAACGGATACAAACACTGCAGCTGTTGACATCAGTTCCACATGCCCGTCTACAAACTACAGACCTCCTGTTGAAGTTAAACCAAAACCTTGTCCTCCTGCTTCAGCAGATCTCTTTAGTAAATCCGGTCTACGTGATGACTATGAACTTGCGGATATAGTCGACCCAAGACTTGATGTCCATACTTCAAAGGATCTCGACAGTGCCATCATTACCCAAAATGACTACGACTATTCCAGGAACTGATGCCCATACTCCAAGGGATCCCACCAATGTCTCTAGTCATCGCAATGACTACGACCTTGCTGATTCACCTCACGGAATGCATTACGAGTATGAAGAAGTGGATGGTCACACTGATTCAGAGGAGTACAACACACTGTACGAAACACGCCGTGATTGGCAGCTGCATGACAACTACAGCCACATTGGGGCAGCAGAGCTAACAGACGATCTGTACAACACGACAGAACCTACACCACATGTACGGATGGACAGTGAGATGTACAGCCACATCAAGGGAACACGATTTCAGGATGAGGATATGTACAGCCGCACAGATGACTCTGGAGATGTACCTGTTCATATGGATCCAGAATACAGCCACATTAAAACTAATTAGGATATATTTAGACTAGAGAATATATGGTTTCTGGAAATAAACCTAATACAGAAAACATAAGTCCTGTGTAATATTGAAAAGAACCATCTTGATATATACTATATGAGATAAGATTGGGATTAGATAATACATGTTTTGTAAATATATTACCTACAGAAATCATTTCTAATGTATATGACATGCCAATTCAATCATATTGATACCACAAGATAATATTACAGAAAAAGAAAACCTTAATTAGTAAAATTGTGTTCATTCCTTTGTGTGTGTGTCTTTAAAAAAGCTTCATAATATGGAGGAAATAAAGGGTATTTATCTATCATTGATTTAAAACACATTGACGCCGGCCGATCAATTGATACCGTAATTTTGTAAAATATATTTTGTAAATATAGCATACGCAGAAAATATCAACATTCTAACTAGCATTGTTTTCCTTTCAACTTATTTTCTTGCTTCTATCCAATTAAGGTTGAAGCACGCTGTCCTGGACCCACACCTCAGCTATGGACTGTCCGGGACAGTGGACTGGTTATTAGTTGGTTAGTTGTTAGTGAGAGAGTAGAGGGTGTAGTTGTCTGACATCTTCCCATGGGGCCCTTAAGAACTCGTTCGGGGTAGGGGCCGGTACCGAGCTATGAACCCTGTATCTACCAGCCTGTAGTCCGATGGCTTAACCACTGCGCCACCGAGGCCGGTTTAACTAGCAGAGGCTAGTTCTAATGACTCAAATGGGACAGTATACATTCTGTAAATAATACTGGAACAGAAGACATCCATATATGTGAGAGCTAGAAGACCATTATTACTAACACAGACTGGATAAAACATTTTCAACATATTACAATTATAAGTTAACTGATGAATATTTAGATTGATGTTGATTATGAATTTATTGATGCATTTACCGTAGTTTGACACCTAATTGCTGGTGCATTTGTAGTCATGGGGTGTTGTTAATCATTCATTGATTTATTTGTTTTAAAAATAAAATAGAAACACCAGAAACAATCCCGCGACAATAAGCTATGTAAAAACCCAGTTTGATTTTCCTGGTTTTACACAAATATTAAATCCGATAATAGCCACCACTAATTAAAGAATGCTTTTGTATAATAAATATCGTTGTGCTTTTGTGTACATTTTGTTGATTTATTATTTTGTCTTGCATTAGCGAAAGTATACGGCGAGACACAAATATTATTTTTCCGGTGACAGTGGAATCGACGTTTGCGTTGAGCTACACCATTAAGTTTTCAACTTTAGCTCCAAGACTATAAACCATAGATCAATGGGTTGTAGTTGCGTTTATGAATATTTATTCCAATTCATGATAAAATAAACTTGGGTTGTAGTTGCATCTAAGCATATTTATCCCAATGCATGATAAAAGAAACTGTCAGATTAAATTCCAAAATTAACAAGCATTTTTGGGCGCAGACATTTTCATATCCACTACGTTCCAGGGTCACGACTCTGTCAAAGGATGGTAAATCACTCTGAGGGTGAAACGAGACGTGTAACACATTATACAAAATGTCAATATTTGGAGGCACCGTAAACAAAAGATTCGGAAAGATATAATGGAACCTACAGTCCCTTCAATTGTGTATTCCTTATAACAGGGGGAGGGACTTAGCCCAGTGGTAAAGCGCTCGCCTGGTGCCCGACCGGTTTAAGATCGACCCCCGTCGGTGGACCCATAGGGCTGTTTCTCATTTCAGCCAAGTTACCGTGGTATGTGCTATCCTATCAGTCGGGTGGTGCATATAAAAGATCCCTTGCTACAAATAGAAAATGTAGTTAGGTTTTCTCTCTAAGACTAGATGTCAAAATTACAAAGTTGTTGACATTCAACAGCCAATGATTAATAAATCAAAGTTAATATTAGTCCAAGTTTGGAAACTTTGTTCTTTATTAGTTTGTTTAACGACGCACT
>JAECMU010203382.1:0-13870 GCA_016106625.1 Dracogyra subfuscus
TCAAAGTCATATTATTTATATGTGTACAAGATGTGGTCAGCCAATTCCAAAAATAATTCCAGATACTTTGTACAGTTGAGCATTCCCAAAACAAATAACTATAGTTTCCTTTTCTTTACCACAAAAATTGTTGTCTTTTATATGGATTAAGTGTAAAAAGCTATTTGTGGTAAGAATTCGATTGATTAATCTAAACTGAAACCATCTCAATTTTGTATCCTGAGTAATACTAAATACTTTAATATGAATTTTCTCCCATTTTAGATTCACTGCTAAAATCTCTGACCACATCTGTTGTATCCAGAATATAGTAATACATTTTAGAACCTCTCAAAATACCCTTCAATTTTTTTATACTGACCATGTCATCATCTGAAATGTTAGATTCCACAGTGCCTATGTCTATATTATACCATAAAATTCTCAATTTAAATTTTAATGTGAAAGTCCAATACAAAAAACCTGTGTGACTTATCACTTCCTGCTGGTAACATGATTTTAATTCATTTCCAATTATGTTGTTAGAGAACACGGATTTTTATGCAATACTTATTTTGTTGACATTCTAGCTATGGTAAATATAATGTATAACAAAGTCTGTTTGACATCAAATTTAAGATTTGATCAAGCAATTCTGGGTACATATCTCAGCAATAAGAGCGGTCCATCCAGTAGCATAACTGAGTCTTTATTTTGGGGGGCCAAAGGGGGGCAAGACCTTCATCTGGGGGGGCCAATGGGGGCACCCATGGTGTGAATGGGGGGGCACTGCCATAGTTATGCCACTGAGTCCGTCTAGGACAAGATTTAATGGTAAGTGATTAGTGACAGAATTTTTGTAATTGTTAAATTACACAAAAGAATTATAATGATGCATGGAATATACTGTACAAAACCTGCAGAATTTGCTTCATCTCCAACATATTTTCCTGCCAACCCCTGACCAACATCATCCATGTACCGTCCTTCTGGGTCTACATGACATGTCTTCAACAAAAATAAAGGCACATTATTAACATTAAGTATGATAGATGGAACTAAAATGATAAAGTAAACACAGACTATTATATAGGCAACTCATCACAAATAGTTTGTCTTTTATACACATTTCCACTTACAAGTACAAGACAACAAATAACACCGCATTTTTTTTTAATAATTAAGGAAAATCATCCATCAGTAAGACTTATTTTTCAAAATATTTATAAGAAATGGAATCTTAAATACTGACTTATTTTCAAGCAATTGTTTTTATGACGTTATATTGTAATATACTGAAAAAGGGCATCCGAAAAGTGATACCATGACCTGGAGACAATGTTCAAAAAAAGAAAAGAAATATAAATCACTGTCCAAGTTATTGTCTGAAAATATAAAATGTTCTTTACAGATGTAAATGATGAAAACTCACAATGGGAATACCATGCCTCACAGCCAGCTGAAAGTCGTCGTGTCCATGAGCTGGAGCTGTGTGAACTAATCCTGTTCCTTTACCTTTAACCACATGGTGTCCAGCCAGGAAGGGCAGTTCTCTGTTGTTCATTGGGTGAACGTATGTAGCTCCATCTAGCTTTCTGCCTGTTCATAAAAAATAATACCACTACAAATGAAAAGCAGGAAACATGGTATCAAAATAACCAATTGTTGTTTCTTTGATTCTCTACTGAGCTGCAACCTTTAAAATCATAATTATTAATGGATTATTCTATTACGGATTTAAAACTATAAATAGAATATTTCACATGAACCTTAAAGCAAAGTACATATTGTTCTATTAGAAAATATATTATAATTATATCATACAGTCATCATGTGCAGAAACATATTTTTAATATTGAGTATCTAGATTCAATCAAGACCACTTTTTTAGTTTATTTGTTTAGGAAAAATAGCACATCTTGCATTCACTGCCAGTTTTATGTACCTGGTCCAGTAATAAAAATAAATTGTTATCATGTATTAAGTCGTACATTTTTTTATTTTTATGGAACAAATGTTGACCGTGGAAAATGCACATTAGGATTTGTACTTATAATACTTATGATAGTATATCATAACATAAGCTAATGAAAGCTATGCTTAAACATAAGAAAAAAATATATATATAATGAGATTTTACCATCAATAACACCGCTGAGTTGAAGTTTGCTGTCAATTAATGAAGCAAGTTTTTCTGAAAAACTTTCCTCACAAACAAGGATTTCATTGTGCTTTTCACTCTTCCACAGACAATATCTACAACAAAAACAAAAAGGAGAAAATAATGTTACTTTTCGTTCATTTATCCACAAACACTAAATATATGTACACACATAAAGCTAAAACTAACATTATTTATCAACTCTTGATTACTGGGTAACAATGAATATTATTTTATATGCCGCAGCATTAAAGGTATACTGTTTAAGATTAACATAGGGTCAATTATATTTAAATACATCTTGTTGAAATGGTTATCTCTACAAATAAATAAATTCCTGATTCAACCATTTCAATCATTAACGTATGAGGATTCTGTAATGAAGAGAAACAATCTCAGTGAGGGATACATCATACTTGAAAAACCTACCTAGCAGTGTCAAAGATGACAGTACAGACACAATAACTAGAACAATTTGTCATTAAAATTCCATAAATAAGCCGTATAGGAATGTAGGAAGCATTACAAAATCTACAGATTGCAAAATATTAGAACATATAACTTACTGTATTCCTTCTCCATAACAAATAGCTTGGTTAAATGGTAGTGTCCACGGTGTTGTTGTCCAAACTACAGCATACACAGAAGAATTTCCTGAAAACATACAACCATGGTTCTGTAATGTTTTAAGTGAAACTTTGTGACTCAAACATAACATCATTGTCATATGGTAACATAACATCAATTGGGATTGTAAAATGATAGAAAAATAATTTCACAGATTACAGAATTAAAAGTTTAATAATTTAATAATAAAATGACACATTTTAAAATCTTTTCACCAAAAATTCAATTTGGCAGACATTTTAAGAATTCTAACTAGGTAATTACATTTAAAAACTAAATCTTCCTTCTCATAAAAATAATTTTAAACTGCTGGTAAAATGTGACAGTATAAACCGTCCATGATCTTTTTTTATTCAGCACAAACTGTGCATGGCTGTAAAACATTATTACACAGAGCAAGAACTCTTATTAGCTAATAGTATTATTATATACTGAGAGGCATAAATAACACAAAGGGTATTTCACGGAATAATCTCTTATAGAAATGTAAAATCACATATATTAATTATGCAGACAAATAACATATTGGTAATAATTGTAAGTGAAAGAGGTTTTTGTTCAATTAAATCAGATTTAAAAAAAAAAAAAAAAAGTTTTCAGCAAAAAGCATAACTTTTGTGTTTATTACAACAATACACCATTGGATATGAAATCTGTTTGTCTCCCTATAAAAGCAACACTTTTTTGTGTTTTCTGTCTTTTTTTAATATACCATGGTAATTAATGTAAAACAAATTGTTGTTTTTGCAAAAAAAACCAGTTGTGTTTTTTTGTTTAAAACCACTTTTTATTTTAAAACATCCTGATTTGAACAATATCTTCTTTTAATTACAGTTGTTACCAGTATGTTATTTGTCTGTATACCTAATACTGATGACATAATATTTCTAAAAGAAAATATCAGTGAAATACTCATTGCGTTATTTATACCTCTCAGTATATATATATACTGTAGTATATGAAGTAATCATACCAGCAATGTTCTTAATGTCATTAGAAACCTGTGCCATTGGAAACTTGACATAAACTGACTTGCTGACATGTTCTTCATTATATTCCAGCTCTGCCTCAGCCAGGGCGGTCCTTTATAAATTTTAAAACAGTCCAAATTAGCATGTTAATTTGTCTTTCATCCATTTAACTTTTAACACAAATTAATAAATTAATGGAGTTTTTTAATAATATTTACGTACCAACAAATTAATATTTTTAGCATTTTTCTATCACAATTTCGCAAGACCTGGTAGATTAAATATATATATTTCACTCTGTCTCTAACCAGCCTCGGTGGTGTCATGGGTAGGCCATCAGTCAACATGCTGGTAGGTAATGGGTTTGGATCCCAGTTGAGGCATGGGATTTTTAATCCAGATATTGACTCCAAACCCTGAGTGAGTGCTCCACAAGGCTCAATGGGTAGGTGTAAACCACTTACACCGACCAGTGTTCTATAACTGGTTCAACAAAGGCCATGGTTTGTGCAAATAAAAGATCCCTTGCTGCCAATCGGAAAGAGTAGCCCATGAAGTGGCGACAGCGGATTTCCTCTCAAAATCTGTGTGGTCCTTAATCATATGTCTGACGCCATATAACCGTAAATAAAATGTGTTGAGTGCGTCAGTAAATAAAACATTTCTTTCTTTCTTTCTCACTGTGTCTCTCTCTCTCTATCTCTCACACTCACTCTGATTAAATTGTAATTGTTATTTATACTTTTGATAAAAGGAGGTCAACAAAAGACAACTGGAAAAAAATCTGTCTTACCTTGAAGATGGTGACCAATATACAGGCATGTAATCTTGATAAATATAACCCTGAAATTAGCACAAACAGAAAGCCCATCAATACAGATAAACAGATAAAAAACCTTTACTACTACATTGTACTAAGATATAGAGAATGTTACATAAACAGCCATTTAATACCATTTATCTTATAGGTTGTTTCATGAGTTCTAACATAATTAGTATCTAAAGGACACAAATGTGATATTCATATATTCTCTAAAAAACAAAACAAGGATTGTATTTAATATGTAGGACATTACCATGAAAGAATCACTGAAATTTCTTTAAACTGACCTCCAAGGTGTGAAACCTGGAAACATTTTGTTCAGTATAATGTCCAGTTCTAGAGATCACTACACAATTTTAAACCATTAAACAATAACCCCTGCACTGCCCATGGCAATCGGCAATGCCTTGGAGATTGCCGTTGAGTTTTTCATTCTCCACAGCACTTTTCTTTGTTGTGGACTTTATTATAAAACAAATTCCTACTGCTAGCTTTTTGCCATGGCTGTTTTAATTGCAGAGGTTAAACAGTAGTTGCTAATACATTTTTAATGGACTAGAAATATTGCTAAATTAATCAAGAGTTTGAAAACAATGTTTCTTGGAAACATAATGCAGTGTGATACCACAAACATGATAGTATTCCCTTTTGTATCTTTAATCATATAGAAAGTGTCTAATAGTAAAAGTAGTGTCTAATAGAAAGAGTAGTGTCTAATAGAAAGAGAAGTGTCTAATAAAAAGAATGGTGTCTAATAAAAAAAAGAGTGGCCTCTTATAGAAAGAGTGGTGTTTAATAGAAATACTGGTGTCTTATAGAAAGAGTGGTGTCTAATAGAAAGAGTGGTGTCTTATAGAATGAGTGGTGTCTAACAGAATGAGTGGTGTCTAACAGAAAGAGTGGTGTCTAACAGAAAGAGTGGTGTCTAATAGAAAGAGTGGTGTCTAACAGAAAGAGTGGTGTCTAATAGAAAGAGTGGTGTCTTATAGAAAGAGTGGTGTCTAATAGAAAGAGTGGTGTCTAATAGAAAGAGTGGTGTCTAATAGAAAGAGTGGTGTCTAACAGAAAGAGTGGTGTCTTATAGAAAGAGTGGTGTCTTATAGAATGAGTGGTGTCTTATAGAAATAGTGGTGTCTTATAAAAAGAGTGGTGTCTTATAGAAAGAATGGTGTCCAATAGAAATAGTGGTGTCTAATAGAAATAGTGGTGTCTTATAGAAAGAGTGGTGTCTTATAGAAAGAGTGGTGTCTTATAGAAAGAGTGGTAGTGTTTTCCCTAGCTTGTTTTAGCATGGCGCAGCACCATGCCTCAATAGTCTAGCACCATCTTGCCTCAATCAGCATCACCAAAAAGGTACTATTAATTAATAAAATATGCCTTTTTTATCATTTGCCATTCATTTATTAAAGCAAGCACATAAATTACTCTAATTTTTATTTCAATTAAATGTTTTGCATTTTTAATGGAAAAATAAGTGCCCTGAAAATGCCCCAAAAGTGAGTGGTCTACCATGCCTTGCCAAATTTCTAGGGAAATCATTAAGTGGTGTCTTATAGAAAGAGTGGTGTCTAATAGAAATAGTGGTGTCTTATAGAAAGAGTGGTGTGTAATAGAAAGAGTGGTGTCTTATAGAAAGAGTGGTGTGTAATAGAGAGTGGTGTCTAATAGAGAGTGGTGTCTAACAGAAAGAGTGGTGTCTAATAGAAATAGTGGTGTCTTATAGAAAGAGTGGTGTCTAACAGAAAGACTGATGTCTAATAGAGAGTGGTGTCTAATAGAGAGTGGTGTCTAACAGAAAGAGTGGTGTTTAATAGAAAGAGTGGTGTCTAATAGAAAGAGTGGTGTCTAAAAAAAAAGAAGATTCAATGTCTTTACTTTTGTCTAATAATAAATAAATAAATGTTTTTGGAGTAAGATCATGTTTAGTACATTGTAGGTAGAGTACTCATCTGAGGTGTTTGGGTCAAAGAATTCAATCGCCTGTGACCCAACCAGTGCCTCATCACTGTCGTATGTGCTGTCTTATCTTTATTTTAAACAATATTGACTACTGTTCTCGTTGTGGTCAGGGGATTAGCCAACATATTACGGCCTCTCCCTGAAACTGCGAAAGTGAACATAAAATATCCCTTGCTGCTAATGGTAAAATGTAGCAGGTGTCCTCCATGACTATGTGTCACAATTACCATATGTCTGACATCCAATATCTGATAATTGATAAATAAGTAAGTAAGTAAGTAAGTAAGTAAATAAGTAGATGTGATTTAATATGACTACAGTGCAAAACCGAGATGCACCATCATTAATCAATAATAACCTTTTCAAACAAGCTGTAAAAGATTTGAATTTGATCTGCCTGGTACTGTGGGCTAAACGTTGTGTAACAGTTATTGTTCCAATCTGCCATCACTCCCCACCGGCGAAACGATTCTTTCTGATGCTTAATAGCCTGTTCAGCAAATCTACGAGCTACAAATATATAAAGAACATTTTGACAATGAAACTGACTGAGAAAAAAGAATCCCAATAATGCCTAAATCTGAATTGTGGGTATTTAATATGTGGATTTAAAATACACTTGATAAAAGTGATTCTAACAAAAGAGTTGGGAATTTTCAGCTGACTAATACATTTTGTTTTCCTATTATCAAAGTATCTATGTTTATTAATAAATATATATATATACTAGATTTCAATAAATAAATTAAAAAATATATATTATAATTATAGTTATCTTTTTTTTGCTAAATTTTGTTACCAAAAATCTGTATGTCTTTTAAACGTGCATGTCTTTTAAAACAAATTTAAGTATAAATAACAAAAACCAGTTAATTTTTGTTCAATATCCATCAATCAAAACTTAGAATTTAAAAACACTTAGGTTACTACCTTTCTTCCTGATATCAACAGGCGTCATGGTCTTCTGATCAGTTTTCCCACCTTCCATAGCTTTGAGCTCAATAGGAAGACCATGGCAGTCCCAGCCAGGAATGTAGTGCACCTTGAAACCTCTCAGTAGCTTATATCGGTTTGTGATATCCTTCAAAATCTGTCATTATAAATACAGACATTAAATATAGTCTTCCTGCAACTACCAAACAAAAGTACAAACACAGTTCAAAGGTTATGCCCTATTTAAATGACGCAACATGATGAGGAATCTGACAGGTGTGTGTGTGTGTGAGAGAGAGAGAGAGAGAGAGAGAGAGAGAGAGAGAGAGAGAGAGAGAGAGAGATATGGACGGATGGACAAAGAGTGACAGAGATATAAAAATAAAATACTATACTGACCTTGTTCAGTGCATGTCCAACATGTGGCTTTCCATTAGCATACGGTGGTCCATCATGTAAAACAAACTGACTTCTTCTATCTTGGCTTGACTGCCAAGCATACAGTTTATCAAAACCACAAACCTAAAAATAAATACACAAAATTAAATAACTTAACAGTGGGTTTAACCTCATCCCCACAAATTTGGTTGAAATTTTATTTCTAGAGAGATTTCGGCTTAAAAAGCTTAATTTTTAAAGATGAGCTCACTGGTTTGGGTGCCAATTTTGGAAAAAATCATGAAAATTGGGCGGGAGGCCCTATATTTGAACGTCCATAAATAAGTAACCACTGGTCCAATATTGATGGGAATTGCCCAAGGATTCTAAATCTGCCATTAGTTTTGGGGTGTAAGTTAAAGTGTGATGTCTTTTTGACCTTCACATTGTCCTTGAATTTGACCGTGTTGCCCTCATGATCTTGAAATGAAATTTGGTCAGAATTATACCCAACATGTTTTGTACAAAATATAACAGAACTAGGTGTGTAATATTCCTCTGTAGTCCACAAAAACAAATTGAAAAAATATTTTCCATGCAATTTAACTTCAATTTATTTAGTACTACTTACACCGTTGTGGATAATTCCTACTAACTATGAGCAGATATTGAATGTTTCAGAAAGTTGGCAAACACATACTATTGACCACACTGAGCAATAATTAAATTTGGAAATTAAAAAACAATAAGTCATGCCCATATTGACAATTTATGGCAAATTTGTGAATTTATAGCAAATACTTAAACGTTCTAAGTATATACCTCAAACCTCAATTATAGATAATATATACCATAATTACAAAATGTAGGCCCCTAACTGATCAGTTTCCATGTGTTATAATGAAACCTAGTCCATGGACACTGTTCTATGCTTTAGTACATAGTTATATTCATTTAACTCCAAGAAGACATTTCTAAACCTCTTAAATCGCTAGAAGGGTGGATTCTTTACTTTACTTTACTTTTTTGTTTAACGTGCACATTCAGAGCAAGCTGTTATAGCACACGCCTGTCTTGGGCACACACCTCAGCTATCTGAGCTGTCTGTTCAGGACAGAATAGAAATTAGTGGGTTAGCGGCCATACACCTACCCAATGAGTCCTTAAAAACTCGCTCTGGGTGGGAGCCGGTACCAGGCTGCGAACCCAGTACCTACCAGCCTATTGTCCGGCGACTTAACCGCTAGGCCACCGAGGCCGGTTTCTTGGATTCTAAACACTTGGCTTACTATATCAGGGCTCTACATTAACTTTTTAAGGCAACTGTCCTGTAGGACATGTACAAAATAAAACTACCTGTCCCATCAGATATACCACATGTCCTTGTATATTTTGTTATATGAAGAGAACATTGCCACAATGGAAAAGCTATTTAATACAGCTTACTTTGTTATTAAGGAGGAGATCCCCTTCACTGTCTACCCAAAGTGATGGTCACTCCATGAAAAGAATGGTGCTAAGATGGGTAACCAGTATCAAAGTGACAATGCTTGTCGGCGATTCATCAAGTACCTCTATCAAACTGTTCAGTGATGGGGCTCATGTTTAATGGAGCAACTGACACAAGTGTCAGTGAAGTTGAACTCATCTATGTTCGCTATGTTATCAATGAACAAGCCCAAAATCAGTATCTGCGCTGCCAGCCAGTAGAACATGCATATTCTGATGGTGTGTGTCATGCTACCGACCAAGCATTCCGAGATCTCAGCATTGATGAATGGAGGTTAAAGGGACATTCCTGAGTTCTACGATTAAACTTTCATATTAAATATATTTTCTTGTTTAGAATATCAATGTAAGTATATTCAATGTGTTTCTGGTCATCTTAATATTTGTAAGAAGCCCAACCTGGATTTTGTCTTCCAATAATTTCATACGTACGAAAAAATACTTTTTAGGAAATAACATGAATATTAACCTAGTACATATATTAGAACGATCAGAAACACATTTAATGTACAGCCACTAATATTCTAAACAAGAAAATATATTTAATATGTAAGTTTAATCGTAGAAATATTTTATTAGTCGATAAAATCTTAAAATACTACAGCAAACTCAAGAATGTCCCTTTAAAAGTTGTCAGTGTAGGCTGTGATGGCGCAAATATATTACATCTGATGTGTTAATGCATATTAAATTGCATGCACCACTGAAGCAGTTTAAACACACAGTGGCATACTCGTATATGTACGTTGATTGCCGCAACTGACCAAATATGAAGTATACATGTATGCAAAATATTGACCATGAAATATGTAAATAAACACATGATTGTATGCCTTTATACTAAAAATAAGTCTAAAAGCAGAAAAGTATAGGTTGCGCTTGATCTTTTGAGTTATGGCATTTTAACACATGCGTATTAGAAGTTTCCTAAACATCATCTTCCGAATAAATGTGAAACATTAGCGATACCGTCAGATTTTGAAGCACCTGTCCAGTCAGACAGGTGAAATGGGGTATTCACATGTCCCCAGTAAATTCTACCTGTCCCGGACAGGCGGACAATCCTTACTGTCGAGCCCTGTATATAGACTACCTGTATCAAGTCTATCTATGACAGGACACAAACAAACTTGAAAATGTTTTAATTAATTACAGTACACCAATTATGCTTGGTTTATTTGACACGAAATGAAACACACATTGTTAGGCCATTGAAAGTGTGAAAGATCACCACAGTATCATCAATATGCTGAGAGCTTTAATTAGTTGTAACAACTGCAGAGAGTTATGGTAGTCATATTGGAAAGCTTGATTGGGCCACATGCATACACACTAATTAATAAACAAATAGACTGGGATGTTTACGCATTTTGTTATTGTACAACTTGAATGCACCCATTTTCATTAAGGCAAATTCTGTACCTTACTTAATACATTTCAATGAAATTGTCAATGATTAGCAACATTAGCTGTGGTTGCCCCAGATTTCACATCCCCTCAGTAGTTGCTAATGCTTTGATGGATATATGCATTACAGCAGACATTGGATAGGACAGAATACATGCAATATGAAATAATATGATATATAATATTCAATAACTTGATTTAATAATTATAGTAAATTTTAAATTAAGGTATATACTTTTATACTTTGTAAAAAAAGAGAGTAAAGTTTGTTTTATTTAACGACACCACTAGAGCACATTGATTTTAAATCTTATCATCAGCTACTGGACGTCAAACATATGGTCATTCTGACACTGGTTTTTTAAGAGTAAATGCACTAATGCCAAATAGGCTACTCTTTTACAGTAGGCAGCAAGGGATCTTTTATTTGCACTTCCCACAGGCAAAATAGCACAAACCATGGCCTTTGTTGAACCAGTTATGGATCACTGGTCAGTGCAAGTGGTTTACACCTACTCATTGACCCTTGCGGAGCACTCACTCAAGGTTTGGAGTCAGTATCTGGATTAAAAATCCCATGACCCGACTGGGATCCAAACCCAGTACCTACCAGCCTGTATTGAATGTTAATAATTGTAATGTTGTGTCTTGCAGATAACTGAATCCCATATATACCAGAAACCTTTCTGCAAAAAGATATCAACGTAGGAAGTGTGCAGCAATGGGGTATCTAGATGGAACCTTTAGTTATTGTCCATTCATGTGTTCATCACAAGTAATGGGTGCACAAAACAGGTGCCTTTATCTTTCATCTTGATGTCAGAAATACGACTACAAGAACGTTCTCATTATCGTTATAGTCTTATAATCATTATGGTACTATGTACTACTTTACAAATATTATTAGTCTTCTATTAAAATAACTACAAATACTACTGCTACTAGGCTAATCAGCTGCTTATTATATATGATACACAGGATTAAATAACTCTAATATTTACATTTAGGTGATTCTAGCTATCTAAAAAAAAAAAAAAATGCTGTCACTGTTGTAGCAGTCATATCAGATTTAGTAAATTAGTAAGGAGTCCAACAAAGCTTTCAAGGTGGGTAATTTCGGGGTTGAGTTTTTCTCTGGATGCAAACTGAACCACAATTTTCACTTTGCTTTGCATTAATATTTCCATGGCTGCAACCAATCACAATGTGAGCCACATCCACCAAAAATATATCCAAGTAGTATACCTGAAATGTTATCAATAACAATTTAGTACCCTAGTGAGTCTAATTATTTCCCACAATTTCTAATGACTGATTTTGTTTTTAGGTTGGTTACACCCATAGGTACAACTAATTCAAATATGAGTGCAGTTTTATGACTCTACCATTTTCAGCAGCAGCAAATAACAGACCTGCCTTTGATAAACTGAAGGAGATTGCATCGACGAACAACGATGTAGAAGGGTGGCACCCGTGTACCAACTACAAATTTAGTGATGCATTGAAACCTTTCTACTTGCTGATCCATCTACTACATGACCAAGCCCAGAGACTGCCACTGCGCTTGACAATGGTAAGCAAAGGAAACTGAAACAGAAGATCACTAGATCTGTTCAACACCACTGGTTAATGACTATAGAGCTGATTTCAATCAGAATGGTTTTGATGTATGAATATCTATATATTGTATATATATCGGGTTTGACTATTACATGGATATTCTTTATGGCCTCACAAATTGTCTCAGTTTTGGTAACTTTGACAATCTTAAAGAGGAATCCTGCAACATTTTTCCATTAGTAGCAAGGGGTCTTATATATATACACCACACCACAGACAAAATAACACATACCACAGCCTTTGATATACCAGCACTGGCTGGGGGGGAAAAAAGAAGCTAAATGTGGCACCAACAGGGATCAATCCCAGACAGACTGCACATCCGGTGAACACTTGACCACTAGGCTACATCCCATCCACGCAGTGGGTGAACCAGTCCAGTGTTGGGAGAACTGATTAATGTTCAGTTATGATGTTATCAATCAAAGTGACTTACTCTTTGAATTTCAATTTCTCTCTTTGCAGCAACTCCATCCCTTATCGTAAGTGGAAAATTAGTTTTGGGTAAATTCAATGTCTTTGAATATCTCTTAGATTTTGTACTTTTGTGTCGCGCACAAACGTCAAATAAACGTGATACGTGAATGAATGCTCTGTTTGACCTCTGAGAATGTAGTTTTATCACAGAATACATAGCTATAACAAATGTGACAAGTGCATTAAATACAACATTTCATAACAATACATAAATGTCTTAAAAATCTCTTATGTGACATTGCTGATTTGCAATAATGTCTCAATAACAGCAATTTTGAAACGTCAAAACAGTCATGTTCTATGGGCGCAGCCACATTACTGTCTCGCAGAAAAAAATATTATTTGGTTCAAACGTCCCGACTCTTAATGCGAAAAAGAAATCAGTACAGTCGAAGTCAACCACCGAATATTTTACCGATTTTTTCAATATTTAATGACACTTTTTTACGCTTTAGTCCTAAATAAATATAACGACGAATCATGACAGTAGTCTCTGTTGCATGAATCATAGCCATTTCGTACCCAAGTCATATCGTACCATCCATTTCGTACCATGCTGCCTGGTCATTTCGTACCCTAGTCATTTCGTACCCTGGTCATTTCGTACCATTGCAAAAAGTCATTTCGTAACCTAGTCATTTCGTACCCAAGTCATTTCGTACCATCGTGAAAAGTCATTTCGTACCACAGTCATTTCGTACCCTAGTCATTTTATACCAGTATATAGAAAACGAATCAAATATAGCATAAAAACATTTGGGTTTGTTGTTGTTGTTGTTTTCTAAACTTTATTTGGACAGTTTGAAATTCAGAACACGTTGTGCAGCATACTGTAAAAATTTAATTTTCGCGTAGATGACTGGGGGTGGTAACTTGTTAGGAATTTGAATGTTTGCTTACTGTATCGCTCACCCGTTTAAGAAAGACCTCCTTTATTTCTTCACCACGCATTCGCGTTTTAGGAGTGCGGTTTTTATATTCACAATTAATAAATGTGCTAATAATATAACAATTTTAGTTAACAGT
>JAECMU010203383.1:0-13547 GCA_016106625.1 Dracogyra subfuscus
ATTGGACATATGTTCAATAAAAGATTTTTTTATTGCACGGATCGGAATTGTCTTTATTACTATGCTAAGATTGAATGGGTATGTAATAAATTGATTTATTAATCATCAACTTTTGGATGTCAAACATTTAGTAATTTTGACATAATATCTTAGAGAGGAAACTTGCTACATGTTTTCATTAGTAGCAAGTGAACTTTTCAAACCAGTTAAAGGTGCACTTGCTGGAATGAGAAATAGCAAAATGGGCCATCTGAAAGGGATATTTTTTTTATATTTTTATATTTTTTTTGTTTCTTTAACGACGCACTCAACACATTATAAGTACGGTTATATCGGCGTCGGACATATGATTATGTCGAGAAAAAACCCCAGTGGTTAGCTGACGGGGGTCGATCCTGAAATGGATAAATCCTACACTGACAACACACCAGGAAAGCCCTTTACCACTGGGTTACATCCCACGATTCCAGAAATGTTTTGAATATGGTATGAGATAAAGCAACTTGTCTTTTCACAAATGTTAATTAATAATAAGGAAATGTTTCATTTAACAATGCACTCAACACATTTTATTTATGGTTATATGGCTTCGGACATATGGTTATGGATCACACAGATATTGTAAGAAAAAATCCACTGTCGCCACTTCATGGGCTACCCTCTTTGATTAGCAGCAAGGGATTTTTTTATATGCACCATCCTATACAGGATAGCACATACCAATGCCTTTAATGTACCAGTTGTGGTGCACTGGTTGGAACTAATTAATAATAAATGCATAAGTTGATAAATCTGTATTGTGCTGTTAATAGCAGCTGTAATATTTAACAGTTCTCAGTGATTAGTAGCAGCCGTACCTGGTGATGATGCTTGATATGTAATCAGATTCAACTCTGGATGTCTTTCAGGAACCACTGTATGGCAGATTGCCAATAACACAAAACTCTCTCGAATCACTGATGCTGTCACCTTGAGAAAAGAGAGAACAATACAACAATTCCATGGAATTAAATGTCTTGCCTACCATAAACGTTTTAGTATATAGGGAATAACTGGTTACTGTCTTAAGATATCAGCTTTATACTGCGAAGGTTAGAATGGCGAATGCAGGGAGGCTCTGCCGAGCTGCATTCGCCATTCGACCTAAGCAGGATAAAGCAGATATCTTAAAACAGTAACCAGTTATTTCTTTTATCCTGCAATGCTACAGAAATATTCGGAAAATCATTATTTATTTCTGTTTTGTGTACGCAAAGCGATTATTGTCTACCTAGCAAGGCTTTTGCTGTATGATGTCATGCTAAATACATGACGTCATTATTTGTAAAACGCTGGCTACATTCTGTCACATTAAAAAAGCGTTTTGGAGCTCTATTTCATAAATAAATATACAAGTTTCATATTGTTATCGCAAAACTAAAAGTCATTTGTATTTACTGCACTTCAACAAATGATTTAACGAATATGTTTATTGAAATTCTACTCTGAAATACTCGAGTCGAGTCGAGCTTATGTCACGTGACCTAAAAAAGCTATATTTTTGGTCAGTGACCAAAAATATAGAAATTTATCTAGTCATCATATCTTGCCACTATTTATAGTGATTGCAGGATAAATTGTGATAAACATCCAGAGGTGCATCCATAAACCAAGTTTAATTGACCTGAGACGTACAGTTTAATTCGTAATGGCAAGACAAAAACTGGAACAATTTTCTACAGAATTCTCAACTTTACGTGTCAAAGGTACCTGAATGTATAATGACACTTTAGCAAACACTCAGAAGCAATCAGGCATCAAATCTGCTGTGACATTTGATTTTCAGAATTAGAAAAGAAACCTATTTTTCTGACATGTGTACATCTCTTTTGATTAACAACAAGGGGGAGAGTGGAGACCAGATGATACAATTTCTGATATACCCTGTAAAGCACTGACCTGAAAATAACACGATAGATCCAGTGGAGGATGGGCGGTTTGTATTTGTCTTAGCAGTTGCTTACATTCATTTCATTTCAACTTATTTTCATGCTTTTATCCAATTAAAGATTCAAACACACTATCCTGGGCACACACCTCAGCTATCTGGGCTGTCTGTCCAGGACAGTGAGTTAGTTGATAGTGATTAGTGAGAGAGAAAAGGTTGTACTCATTGAGTCGTTACAACTCGCTCTTGGTGGGAGCCGGTACCAGGCTGTGAACCCTGTACCTACCAGCCTTAAGTACAATGGATTAACCACGACACCACCAAGGCCGGCTCACATTTGAACATTCAGAGCAGGTAGCAAATACTTACATGATTTGATTTGAGGTTACCCAATAAAGATGGATCACGAAATGAATCTTCATTTTCATCATCATTCCTGTAAACAAATCTTAACACTGTTAGTACAATATGACGACCCTACTATAAAATACAGCAGATATCAATGGTGATGCTAGATATACCTAGACTATGTATAAAAACAAGCATATTGAGAGAACTGAGACAGCAACATATGAACCCTGTCAGGCCATGCTAAGTTTCACATCTTCACAAGTTCAAAAGCCACAGCTCTGTGAAAAATGGGTAAATCACCATGAAAGTCAAACTTGATTTGTAATAAAAATTTCAGCTAAATATCTGGACGCATTCCCAACCCCCCCCTGTACCTTCTAAGTTCAAAAATAGGTGAATAGCCAAGAAAATAAAATTTGATCTGTGACAGTAAATAAAAAAGTTATACACAAAATATAAACTTGTTATCTTGAGGCATTGTGAAAAAAGGTCTGAAAAACAACATATGGGACAGATGGATGGACAGAAGATGGACAGACAGAAGGACGGCAGCCCTCGAAATTCGCGGCGGCAATCGGCAATGCCGTCGCAAAAGCTATCGCAAACTTGAATTGCGACAGCATTTCATTGCCGTCGCAAATCTGTGAGTGGTGAAAAGTCTGTAGGCATTTCTCTCTGAGCTCTGTTCAATTACAAATCCCAGAAAAAAGCATAAATTTATTATTGTGTGTAGCTCAGTTTCCTCAATAAATATAACTTGGTTTATTCCAGTATAGAAGCTTACGAAAGTAAAGTTGAGCTGCTATATTTTAGCATATTATTAAAGCAGTGGATCATATATGAATAATTTTGACAGCATTACTCTTTTCTTTAAAATTGCAGCCGTAGTGCCGTTGCAAAATTGATTTGCGACGGCACTTAACTGCCGTTGCAAACTTGTCCGAATTTCAAGGGCTGGGACGGTGAAAAAACCTATAAGTCCCCTCTGGGTGGACTGGTAGAGGAATAAATGAAAGAATGAAACCGGCCTCGGAGGCACAGTGTTTAAGCCATCGGACTACAGGCTGGTAGGTACTGGGTACCATCTCCAACCCAGAGCAAGCTCTTAAGGGCTCAAGGGGTACCTACCACTACACCCTCTACTCTCCCACTAACCACTAACTAACAATTAACCCACTGTCCTAGACAGACAGCCCACATAGCTGAGGTGTGTGTGCCTGGGACTGCGTGCTTGAAACTTAATTAGATATAAGCACGAAAATAGAAGTTGGAAAAAAGTTGAAAATTAATGAATGTTTAATGTCACCCTTGCACGAGGACTGGTAGAAGACTAATAAAATATATGAACAATATTAATGAAAAATTAAATTTAAATTGTGTTTAACAAAGAGCTTGATAGTCTTTCTAGTGATTTCACATGTATCCAATTTGTATGCTTTGTCATAATGTTAAAGTCTCAAGATGTTGTCAAAGATTTTTATCTCGCCTTCATGTAAAATTCTTTAATCTCATTGACTGTTTGCCATTGGACAAATCCCTTATACCCATGTGGGCAGAGCCAAATTGTATTATACCCCGTCTGTAATTTCCATCGGTTTCCAGCCACCCCAATTAATGCTAAAGCAATTGTTAGATTTAATAATAACATTGATAATCAATAAATTAATTAATATCTGTTTCAGACAATTTTGTATTACAAACATTTGAAGTTAAAAACTCGTTTATTGATGGAACAATTTTCGCCACTGGCAAGTGCTTTCATTTGCACCTGCGTGGTATGTCTTTGTTAATAAATTGTTAACCATTATTGTCTGGCATTATTTTGATTATGTGTCTATATGGTTTGGTGTAAAAGAACATACAGAGGGTACATAAAAAGTCATATACCCCGAGAGATGCTTCTACAACTTATAGTCTAATATTTAAAAGTTTGATAAGCATGAGGCCTGGCCTGGTGCTTATAAAATCTTTAGTATCTAGACTGGAGACTCCCTATTATGAGTCTGAGACAGTAATATCATGACAACGCCATACATATTGTATGTGTGTGATGTCATTAGAGATTGAGTCTTGAGATTGGTATTTGATTAAAATAACAAACAGCCTATTAAAACTACTTACTAACAACTGTGATATTGCAAAATTATAAAAAACATCTGCTTACCCATAACGTATACCACCAATTGTGCACCTTTTGAATACCATAACATTTTTGGTTAAGGTCCCAGTTTTATCAGAAAAGATGTATTTTACCTATAAAAAATACAAACAATAAAATGTTTAAAATATTAGCTATTTCATCTCAAAGTAAGCTATTTTACATGAAGGATTCATTTGACTGCACCGACTGTGACCAAGATACAACTTGGAACCTTCTGAAAAAGCCAATACCATATTACAAATGCTAACACATTTATTTAGTTTATCTATTTCAAAGCTATAACAATATAATTTCAGTGACAAATATTAATTCTAAGTTCACCAATTAAAAAAAAAGAACGATAGAAAACAAAATAAGAAATACATTTTATACAAAATATCTCACAATTAATATTCTTTACGATAAAAAAAATAGGAAACAATATTTGATCACAGGAACAAGGAAATGTTTTAACGACGTACTCAACACATTTTATTTATGGTTATATGGCACTAGACATATGGTTAAGAACCACATGGATATTGAGAGAAGAAACTCACTGTCACCACTTCATGGGCTTTTTGATTAGCAGCAAGGGATCTTTTATATGCACCATCCCACAGACAGGATAGTACATACCATGGCCTTTGTTATACCAGTCGTGGAGCACTGGCTGGAATGAGTAATAGCCCAAAGGTGGCCACCTACAGGGATTGATCCTAGACCGACCGTGCATCAAGCGAACACTTTACCACTGGGCTATGTCCCACACCCTTCATCAGAGGAAGAAATAACTCACCTGGCCCAATTCTTCGTTAAGGTTAGAGGTTCTGGCCATTGCACATGTATCGGTTTCACTGTGGTACATGTCAATATCCTGAAATATATATCATAATGAATATGGTGCAATTCTGACATAAACTGTGTAAAAGCATTATCATTAAATATAAAACACCTGCAATATGATGCATTTCAATATCAAACAAATATTTTGCAGAATTAAAAATCTTGTCTATCATAAACCTTTTTTGGGCACTGTGATGAACATCCACAGGTGCCACTGTAAACCAAGTTTCATTGACTAAAACTTACAGTTTGTGAGAAACTGATATAAATGTTAAACTTTAATGCAAAAGTCATACCTATATCTCACCTGTTTACTTCAAAAAGGTGAGACAATAAAACACCTGGAATATTACGATACATGTCAATATCCAAAAATCAATAGCATATCAGAGGAATGTTACTCCTCATTTGTACTTGTAAAAGTTTATATGTAAATCACAATGTAAACCTAAAAATAATGTATTGTCAAGACAGAAATGAGAAGAATAGTCTCACTGAAACATGTACATTTTAATAGTGGAAAAAAAAAAAAAAACATATAAAAAGTGTACTCTCTTGATACATACTAGTATACATTAAAAACATGACACCTGACAAAACTGCACATATTGAGAAAACAGAAAAGATAATGAGTGTCTAAATAATTATGTACCGGTAGTAGATATTGTAAAATCATAAGACAATTCCAAATTGCAAGTAAAAGGATGAACAATCACAATAAGCAGACAAAGGTGCTCAATGTTAAACAGATGAACTACCTTGTTAAATAGAACAAGAAATGTTTTATTTAACGACACACTCAACTCATTTTTTTTATTTATGGTTATATGGCATCAGACATATGGTTAAAGACCACACAGATATTGAGAGAGGAAACCTGCTGTCGATTAGCAGCAAGGGATCTTTTACATGCACCATCCCACAGAAATAATAGTACATACCACAGCCTTTGATATACTAGTCGTGATGGAAAGAGAAATAGCCCAATGGGCCCACCGATGGACATTGATCCCAGACCGACTGCACATCGATCAAGCACTTTAACACTGGGCTATGTCTCACCCCTTGTTAAATAGATGAACTACCAGACAGACAGACAGACATATAGAACAAGCTGATTACCCAGTTGATGAAAATGGCCTGAATAAACTTGACAACCTCTAAGGTCACTTGCAAACTGATTGGAATGAGGTTGTTGTACAAGATGATGAATGTCAGAAGGTTGTAGCCGAAGTTGGACGGTGGCTGTTCTGAAAACAAAACATATAGGTATTTGTACATTAGTATTTCTTCTAAAATCAACAGTCAAACATACATTCTAAAAACAAAACACACAGGCCGAGGTAAGTTATTTATATATTAGTATTTCTTCTAAAATCACCAGTCAGATATAAATTCAAAAAATAGGTGCAGTTGGTTATTTATAAACAAGTATTTCACTAGTAATATACACAAATATTACACTTAACTATTTCCTTTAAACCACAGTGAAATGTAAATTCTAAGGATTTCATTTTTGAGGTATGTTATCGTGGATTTGATACCTCTAAATGTCATTTAAAACCGAACGCGTTAGCGTGAGGTTTTAACTGTAACATTTAGAGGTATCAAATCCACAATAGCATACCTCGAGAATGAAATCAGAGTATGTTTATCTCCATTCTACCATGATTAAAACGTATTCAAAGTTAGAGCTAGTTTTAAAACGCTGAGGGAATAGGAGTGAACAGGCAGGATAATTCCACTTTGTTTACGTGAATAATGTTGTAATGTCAACACCATTAAAAAAACCTCACATAATAAATAAATACTTACGACCGTAGAACTTGGAACAAATATTTAATCTTGTCTATTTTATTAACAGATGTAAAGGAAAATTCATAAACAAGAATAAATAACACGTTTGTTTAAAATTTTATAAATCACCCCCACATCCCTCTCAAAAGTCGACCAAGCTGCAATGTTTAATGCAGTCTTAATTCTAAAAATAATTAACCACATTACTGTCCTCAATTTAAAAATATCCCGACATCCCAGGCCTTTTATTTTGGGAGATATTCAATTTTTGGTTTTTGTTTTGTTTAACGACGCACTCAACACATTATAATGACGGTTATATCGGCGTCGGACATATGGTTATGTCGAGAAAAAACCCCAGTGGTTAGCTGACGGGGATCGATCCTAGACCGACCGCGTATCAGGCGGGCACTGTACCACTGGGCTATGCTGCCCGCTTGAGATATTCAAGGCTTAAAAAATGTACAGATCAATGTATACCAAAGTATTTAAATATTTAAAAGTTTTAAAAGTAAAACAAATTTATGAAAATTGGGAATATACAAGGGCCCCTCGGGGGACAGAGTGCTGCGAGAACCACATCCACATTATATTCCATTTTCTGTTGATTTTTAAATATTAACTGGAATACTGACGATATTCAAATAATGTTTTGTCTTACCTCTGAAGAAAAGATACCAGGCAGTCGCCTTGTGTCGATTCACCCAGATCGTGTTGGCGACCGTGCTTATCAGTGACAGCACCACGAGAATGACAAACAAGAGAAGAATCTGAAACACACACAAACGCAGTGACAAACAAAAGAAGAATCTAAAACACAAACAAACACAGTGTCAAACAAGGGGAGAATCTAAAACTAACTCAAACACAGTGTCAAAAAAAAGAGGAGAATCTGAAACACAAACACAGTAACAAGCCATTATTCAACCATTCAAAAAGATACAAGCAAACCAGATAAGAGCAATACTATTTTGTCCCTAATAGAAGTCTTTTGAAATTATACCCTGCATTTTGTGTACTTTGAATTTTGTTTAAACAGTATTTATCTTACTATAATCATTCTAAACATTATAACAAATGTATCTATTAATTTCCATAGTTTTAGGGTATGTAATTTTACCCTCTGGCAAAAGCTCTGCCTATGTATTTGTCATTTCTCCCCAAGTTGAATAATTTACCTGTGTATTTGTCATTTTTTCCACATTGGATCGTTTGAGTGGCGTTGTTGTTGAATTCAGCATCAGCTTTGTCTGATGTCCGGTGTAAACCACCACACCTACAAAAACACCATTTAAAACTGTGTCAAACAGAACCAATCACTTATTCATTAAACACTCAACAATATGTCTTACAGAACATTGGATAATATCATATCTAATCATGGAGTTATATACCTAAGCTATCCACCTTCCACAACTCCATTCCTCAATCAATCAAAATGTTTGCACCAAATATATATATATATGATGTAATACTAAAATTAAAAAATGAATGACTACATAAGGTATCCTACCAAATATCCAATTTGTATTTTTAAGAATGGCTCCTCTTAGTAGCAGCTGATCTGGCCCAAAAGGAACAGCCCTGAAAATAATCAAGGTAAACATGACTAATGATAAAGTCTGTTAACAGCTCTGAATATATCAAAACTTATAGAAATTCTGAATCATTTCCTCTTTGTTTTCGTGAATATTTAACCTGACTTCTGAATCTATGGCTCTCACTCCTGTTTCAATTTAGAACGACTGTCAAAATTGCGCCAAAATTCCTACATTTAAATTGCACACTTAACCTTAATTTCAGACACACCCATTGAGGTATCAAAATTCCATAGCACCCACAAAAACCCCACCTGTCACCAAGTTGAACCTGATAGCGCAGGTGATCCCCTCTTACCCTCCCCCACACCTTTCCTGTCACAGACGGAGGGATCCGGCCAAGGCCGGTCCTTGCGACTGCGACAGGCGTACGCTACAACAGCTTGCTCTGAACGTGTACGTTAAAAATCTTAGGTTTAGGTTTAGGTTTAGGTCCTATGGCACTCTTCTCCCCTAGTGTGATAGGTTCAGTTAAAATTGGTTTTGTTTAATGACACCACTAGAGCACACTGATTTATTAATCATCGGCTACTGAATGTAAAATATTTGGTAATTTCAAAATATAGTTTTAGAGAGGAAACCTGCTGCATTTTTCCATTAGTTCAAAAGGGGTCTTTTATGTGCACCATCCAACAGATGGGATAGCAAATACCACGATCTTTGTCATGGTGCACTGGCTAGAACAATAAATAGCCCAATGGCCCCACTGACACGGACTGATCCTAGACCGACTGCGCATCAAGCGAACGCTTTATCACAAGGTTACATCCCACCCACTCCTCAAATTTCAGATGTCAGGTTATGTATGAAAAGACAAAAACATCCATGCCCCAAAACCCCCTCCCCCCAAAAAAACACCCACCAACAACAACACAAACCCACACAATATCACTAGTAACAAACTCTGTTATGGAGTTGAAGAACAAATAACAACAAATTGTACTTCAAAATACCAGAAAATGACCACATTTCTAATTAATAATAAAAAAACAGAGTAAAATATATGAATAGTGGCTTCAAATGCCCAGTAACCATGTTACAGGTATCGTTCTACAGTAACAGACTAACACTTACATCTTGCCACGTGGTCTGTAGTTTCCGACAAAGTCGTACAGATGTTTGTTAGGCAGCTCACATTCAATAGTGCCAAGGAAATTTTTAAGATCATCTGTTGTGAGCAATGTGGCTGTTCTGGGAATGCCCTGGAAGAAAATACAAGGACATAAGTTAAAATATAAAATATTTCACAGAAAAATAAATGCAGTGTAGAACATTACAAATACATACAACATTTAATGTGGACCATGTACTGTTGATTATAATAAATTCAATAAAATTAATTAAGGGCCACTATTGTATTCAGCATTTTTCTTTATATATGGTACAAAATACAACACACGAACCACGTGCATAATTTTATCGTACATCACTGATCAAAATTTACTAAAATTTAAAAATCATCTGTCATGAAAATGGACAATCAAAATATAGCAATAGCAAAATCTTCCCCAAAAATCAAAAGACCCTTAATTAATTTTATTTGTTTATATAAATGTAATGGAATGTACAAAAGTGCTCCTTCAAAGTTCACAACAGGATTAAATACATTATATCAGACCAAATAAAAACTTCATAGAGATTATAATTAAATTACAACAAAATAGGCAACTGGTGGAATTATACTAAATTCAGTTATTTGTTTACTAAATTAATGTGTCTTGTGTGACAACTGTACGACTCAATTGTTTACGCACCTGTCGGAGTTTAAGATTGGTTTCTCCATCCAGGTTTGAAGTTTCTACATAACACATCGCTTGGGGCTCACTGTAGAAATACAAGAAATCATTAGCATTAAAAAATTACACATATCATGCAGTAATCAACAGTCAATAACCAGTGACATCACATTTACCAACAAATGAAAAGAAAAACACTTCCTGGTCGGTTAACAGAAAATGTCTAAAATATAAAAAACACATTTTGATAAGCAATTTGCTTCATTTGTTTTTTTCATAAATAAAATAGTTTTCTCTAATATACAATACAAGGATCTCAAGATGGAAATTGCCGAACATGAAAACAGATTGAAGTGTGTGACTATTCGTTACGTTTTACGTAGTACACCAAATGTGGGATCTATTTAAAAACTTACTTTGGCTATATACAGCACTGGTCCAACTAGTTAAGTAAAAAATATTTATTTTACTTCTTTTCAGTTACACATGTTTTCTTTACAGTTTGTCCTTATGTGTACGACTACTGACTACTCTACCATAATACAATGTTACTTGGGGCTCAAGGTAAATAGATAAAATGTCATAATTAAAAATTATACATTATAACACACTGCTTGAGATTTACTGTAAAAGTACAACAAATTATCATTTAAAAAAGAAGAAAAAAAAAGCATTTTTAAAGTACTGTTAAAGCAATACATATTCCATACTGAACCGGTCCTCACATATTTTTATCTCTCATAAGATCAAGGGACATAACTGTGTGACAAATGGGTAAATCACCATGAAAGTTAAACTTGATCAGTAACAAAAAAAGTCCAGAAGACATATTTTTATATCTGTGAAGTTCAAGTTACAGCCAGCAATTTTCACTGTAATGAATGATTTGATTTGCACTTAAGTGTTGTTTATTGTAATGAAATGTTCGATTGAATTCAACCATTTGGTACAATTGAATTCAACCATTTGGTACAAATCTGTTGTGATCAGTAGAAATTGACAAAACTAACACAGTGGCCGTATTATTTCTGTCACTGTTCAATGAGTGATTGGCAATAAAGAACAAAACAAGATTTTAAAAATATATTTTACTACCTGGATGAGAGCAGTATGAGATCAGCGGGAAAGAATCCATTGCTGACGACCTTGACAATGTCACCAACAACGACCTTTGTCCATTTGACAGTCACCCAGCTTCCATTACGATGAACTGAAAACACATACAGAAAACAATGTAAACAAAATGGTACATTGTTACACATAAACTAATATAAACAAAACAACATGTTTTACAAACTAAAAAACAAATTATATGGTCTTACAAATAAAATAAAGTGACGCAACTAATTATTAATAATATGATGAAGTAAAAAAACATGCAGAGAAAATAATGGAAAGAAAATGATACATTGTTATACATAAATTAACATAAACAAAATATATTGTACACCACCAACAAAAAAGAAAAGGAAAACATTCTTACACATAAAACAAAATGAACAATTTAATAATTATTAACTAATTATATACAGCTGAACATAAAATACTGTGAACAAAGACATATTGACATATACATTAAAGTTGTCCGTTACCTTGAACTTTTCTGTTGTTTACTGCATCATCAGCTCTGTGTCTCTTCTGAAAATGTAAACAAACACAAAAATTATTTAAAGTTTAAAACTCATAATGACCGAACAGACATTAAACAAAATGACTGCTTTAAAGTTTAAGTGAAAAGCATATTAACTGATATGTAATTTATGATTTATATCCATTTCTTCATTATTTAAATGAAAGAAAACACCACAAATTAGAGACATGTCACAGCCAAATAATACATTTGACTTTGAATACATGTGTTAAAGCTGAGCACATTTTAAATATTGTGTTTTAGACAATTAATGGAAATATATATATTTTAAAATCTTTCTAAAATCTATACTCAACTTGTAGAAAAAACATTACAGGTGAAAAGTGTGTGGACCTTAATCCTCATGTGGCACCGCTGTTCCACAGCCCACGAATAGCAGATTAAAAGCTGGATTAAGTTTATACTAGCAACTGATGAAAAGAAATCACTTACAAAGTCTTCAATGATTTCTTTAGCAGCAGAGACCATAAGAATGAGCAGCAATGGAACGGCTGTAGTGTAGCGACCAGTCGGAGACACGTTGGGAATTTGCTGTAACCATAAACATCACAACATTCAGACTTATAACGTCAAACAGGATGTGTTGGGGAATTTGCTGTGATTATAATCAAGGCTTGCTCTGGGTGATCAGAACATTTTGCCAAATTATGTCTTGATGTTAATTTGTTTTTTACAAGCAGAGTTATTTTCTAGCAAAATATCAATTATTACATAAAATAAGTTTGCAAAATCAAGGTACAATTCGCCAATTATTTTATAAATTCACAACTGGCAAATGTTGCAAATGCCAGAGCTGGCACTGATAATCATAAAACTTAGACTTACAATGCAAAACATCATGGGTTGGGGGATTTGCTGTAATAATAATCATAACACTTAAGACTTATAATGCAAAACATCGTGGGTTGGGCATTTGCTGTAATAATAATCATAACACTGAGATTTTTCTGTTTTCATTAAACGCAAGTAGATGAATGTAGATCCAAGTGTGTAAAACTAAAACAGGCTAAATAAATTTGGTGCTATGTGCTGTCAATTTGCTGTAACCATAAACATTGTAACACATTAAGATGTATAACATAAAACCTGATGTGATGATGAATTTGCTGTAATAATAAACATCATAACATGTTAAACGTATAAAATAAATTACAACCTGATGTGTTTGGAACATGCTATACTTAGACTTAGACTTATAACACACAATAAAACCTCGTGTGTTGAAAAATTTGCTGTAACCATAAACATCACAGTGTGACACACTGAAGATTCCCCTCTAAAATAAAATAAAATTCTAGTAGTAAACTGAATTATTTAGTTGTAATTTTGTGTAGGCATATAGCAGAAGATATAAACTTTATGTTTTAATGCAAACATTAGGAACATTTTTTGGCGGGAAACACCATTATATCAACTTTAACATAAAACCTTTCACATTTTAGATCTTCAACAAAATACAACCTGGTGTATTTGGAATTTTCTGTAATAATAAACATCAACA
>JAECMU010203386.1:0-25057 GCA_016106625.1 Dracogyra subfuscus
TAATGTCTGACCACCGTGACTCGCATTAATTTAGGGACGCATTAATTTCAGGATCTACAGTATTCTGAAAAATCAATGGTCATCACACTGACTTGGTAAAATATGGTCATACTTGAGTCAATAATGGTCATAGGTAGCCAGTCACCAATTTTAAACTTTGGCTATATGACTGGGAGGCGGGATTCAACCTTTTAATGGTTTACATTACTTTAGAAAATGAAATGGAAATCAGTGATGAATATTTGTGTGACTCCAGTGTCTGACCTGCACCACCAGCAATCATTGGCAGCGGTAATCCTCCTCCTTCTCCACCAACAATGGTCACACGTAGTCAGCCACCAATTTTAAACTTTGACTATATGTTTGGGAGGCGGGATTTCCACCTTTTAATGGTTTACATTACTTTAGAAAATGATTTGGATATCAGCAGGGGCATAGGCTTGGGGAGAGGTTCAGATGACCCCCTCCCCTCCCACTGAAGCAAATTCATATTTGAATCCCCCCCCCCCCAGGTTCAGATCACACTATGCCCCTGATATCAGTGATGAATATTTATCTGTATCCAGTGTCTGACCTGCACCACCAGCAATCATTGGCAGTGGTAATCCTCCTTCTCCACCAACACCACCTGAAGCTGACTGTTTTGACGCAGCCTCTTGAATAGCTGGACAGAAAAGACTTTCAGGATCATCTGCAGAGTCTGTAAATAAAACATATTTGATAGAGCATCAGTGATACAAAGTGAAATAATCAGCTTTAATAAAAACATTCATAATAGTTAATTTAATGAGAACATTTTCACATATGTTTCATAGAATTAGTGGGACATTTCCGAATTTGGGCTTCTTACTAAGACAACCAGAAAGACATTGAATATACAGACATTGATATTCTAAACAATTGTTTTAATTTAATATGTAAGTTTAATTGTAGAATCTTACATTAGTCTGAAACATCTTACAATGCAATAAACTCGGGAATGTTCCTTTAATACAAATGGCCTCAAAATAAGAGAAAATACAATTTCTTGAAAGATTTCCACTCCTAATGTTTTTTTGTGGTTCCTAAGTTTGGGGTGTCATATCAAATAGCAACCATATAATGGTCATAATTGTGATGTTTATAAATATATGTAGTGATCAAGTTTAATAGCCACACATGGATCCAAACCTAAACGTATGTATGATACAAATATACAGAATTATTCCAAACTGTTTTTCTTCAACAACATAATTTAATAGTTCAAAGACTAATTCAGTAATAAAAAGTGCATTTACTTACCTATACTTGAACAAGTTTTTTCAAGTGAGATGAGAACCTGTTTAACTGTGTAACCGGCATCTCGTGAATCCACCACAACAAATGACACCTCAAGTTTTCCATTACTGGGTTGTGATACACTCTGAACATAAACTCTGGAATGTTTAGTACTATCACTAGACCTTTTCCTTCTGCTTGTAGTGCTCTGAGATCCAGCAGAAGCAAATGCGGGAAACCTTACATAACTGGAAACAAAATCCATAAATCTAGCCTTGAACTCGTCTACATCCATTTTACCCAAATTGAATTTCAGAACGACAATACAAGTCTTTTCCTCAACACAACTCTTGTCCTCTTGGTCTACCTTTGGCACACAGAGCTCAGAGGAGGAACAGGAGCTTTGGGAACAAGACTTTGTGATATATTCACAGTGAATGCCAGATCGACCTGACGGACATCTGCAGATGTAGGTGCGATGTTTGTCAATACAAGATCCTCCTGCAAAACAGACGGACTTCACACAGTCATCAACACTGAGGTCACACATCTTGCCAGTCCAACCAACTTTGCAGACACATTTATACCCTTCAGATGTAGTATTATCATGTGAACACACGCCATCATTCAAACAAGACACATGTGCACAGATATTGTTTTGTGAGTTATCAATTTCACAGCGTGGACCACTGAAGCCCTCACATTCACAGGAAAAGCCACCGACTTCATCAACACATTTCCCTTTGTTCTGACATGTGTCATTCTGTTTTCTTTCTTTACAGTCATCAACATCTGTACAGTTGTAACCATCCCCGACAAAGCCTTCCAAGCACTGACAAAACTCAAAGGTTTCATTCTGTTTCACACACTTTGCATTGGCACCACATCCAGTGTCATCTTTCATACACCTAACCGACCTTATTATCAAGATGGTGATTTTCCTGGATGATATTTGCTGCGTCTGCATGTTCTTTGCCTGAATTGTTACCATTACAGAATGGGAAGTCACTGTATCAAAACTCTGAGCTAAAACTAACTGTGAGTTATTCTTGATTTCAAATAGGTCTAAATCATCATCAGTAATTTTGAAGACAATGTTTTCTCCGAGAGTTTGATTTACATTGTACAGAGCACCAATCACTGTTCCCACTGGAGCATCCTCCTTGATGCGAGTATCACTAATAGTGATATCTGGAAGCTGGAGAGCCTCAAGGTCAATGCCAGTGATAGGGAAAGTGAAGATCTCTTCCAGAGAAAGGCTTGGTTGTCCATTGTCAGTGACCTTGATACTAATCTTCAGTTCCGGATTTGGTTTGTCCATCTGTGCAGTAGGAATTGGTTTTATCAAGGTCAGCATGGTCTTATTTTTAACCTGAAATAAGATATAATCATTATCATGTTTAGTCATAGAACTATTGTAGTAGTAGTAGTGGTGGCAGTAGTAGTGGTAGTAGCAAACCCACCACCACCACAACCTCAGTAATAATAGTAATAGTAGTAAGATGTTTCAATGTATTTATTGTATTTTCATTATATGTGATTTTTCATATATTTAATTTTTTTAAATATATTTTCAATAATGTTTAATGGCAAATGGCTGTATTAATTCTTGTCATCACCTGTATAAGATCCGAATTAGGTCCTTGTGTGTTGAATGTGTGTGTCTGTCCACGGTCTGGGTCCTCCGCTGTCAGGTTACCTATCACAAAGCCAGCCTTTCCCATCGCAGACAGAACAAGTGGAGCATCAAGCGTTATTGCTGTCGGCTTCTCGTTCACATCCTCTACCGTTATTGTTACCACCTGAAAAACAAACATAGAAACATATTCCTCTATCATGTAATAACAATAAAATGCTCTCTTTTTTTCTAAAATAAGCATAGTATGTGGTAACTCATGTACCAGTTACCACCAAATACAGGTCTAGTTTACAACATTTTGGTGATATTGTTGTGGAGAATACTTCTCAACCTTTTTGACCATTCTTGAATTACCTTTATGCCTGCCACATGCAATAAAGAGTCAGATATGTCTGCTTTAGACAAGATATCAAATTTTACACATTGAATCCCAGCAGAATTTTTTATATAGACTGTGTTTGTAGCTAGCTATTGTAAGGATGTTAAATCTTAATACCTTGAACATATAAAATTATATACTACACATAAATATGGAAGAAAACTAGAGAGTCCAGGATTATTTAATATTTAAAAGTTTTTGAACCACTATTAAAGCCACACACCCTAGTTTCATCCAGCGAAAATAAATAATTATTTTGGTTAATCTACAAACCTGTAACACACTTAGATCACATTTTCATAAAATGGAGTGAAAAAGCAGGTTTTATATTGATAAATGCCATGGGAATCCCCATGTCCCAATTGCTTCAAATAAGTTTGAATGTTAGTATTCTGATGTCACTGGTAGATGTCGCTCGAAGCACAAAAATGCCTATGTCACAACATATTTGACAAAAACTTGGGGTGCGTTCGTTTCACCTCTCCTGGACATGTTCCAACTGTTCTGTCCTGGACAGTGAAAGGAATGAGTTTGGAACAGGAAGTTACTTTACAAACATGGATGCTGCTGTTTATGTAGTGTCTGCTGCTGCAGCAATCATTATACTTGAATCGGAATAAGATGACACTGACCATGTTGACTATACTACAGTGTTTGAAATAATAAATTTTATATATTTTGTGTAAACCGCAATTAGCCTACATTTGCTACACCCCACCTCCCCAAGGTTGTATCCCCTCTCCAGATATCGTAAGACTTGGCAAAATTATTGGTTTTCAGGTTTTGTAACATTTTGTATTGAGATACTTACCGGTACTTGTCTGAACTTTATTGTTAATGAAAATGTTCATGAACTGTGAAGAAACACCTCACAAATGAACAACAAGCGAACGACAACAAATCAGATAGCGGGCAGTATAGCCCAGTGGTACAGTGCCCGCCTGATGCGCGGTCGGTCTAGGATCGATCCCCGTCAGCTAACCACTGGGGATTTTCTCAACATAACCATATGTCCGACGCCGATATAACCGTAATTATAATGTGTTGAGTGCGTCGTTAAACAAAAAACAAAACAAAAAAACAAAACAAAACAAATCAGATGTTGATAAAACAAACCGAACCAAAATGATAATGGTCACGTGACACTGAAATGGAAATATCCCCTCTAAAAATAGATTAGACCTCGTCTGCTCAACATTTTTTTCTCAGTGGCATGTGGCTTTTTAAGAAATAAAAAAAAGCATTTTGTGGTATTACAAACACAAGGATTACCAGGATTACCAATAAACACTTCAGGTGAATCGAAATGTATATTCTAAATAATAAACAGTAAGAAAGTGCAATTTTATTTGTGAAAAAATGGGTTTATTAGCGAAAAACAACGGTGTAATTAATGGTTAACAACTATCCGTTACTAGGGAGTGTCCCTTTAATGCCATTTTTGGCATAATACTCTTACTGAGGGAAGACCAAACAATGGTATTAAAGACATATTGTCACAGAGCACTGATCTATTAAATAGCCTTAAAAGTAGTACCTAAAAACATATAAATTTGATTTGTCCCTAAATGTACTTTATTCAACCATCTACGTAGACACCATACTCCACTTATTAATGATATTTCATACAAATTATTGAATTATGATAATGGTCTATAATTCCAAAACTAATATTGTCAACAGGGTTTCCAAATATTAATGTAATTTTCATTTATTATATATTCTTTTAGAAATAAGGTGCTTAAATCTGTGACAGTATGCCTTTAAGATGCATATCTCAACACTGTCCCGTGGGTATGCAAGAAGTAGTGGAGGGGGGTCTAGATTGTGGTGAGCAAAGATTTTAGGGGGATTGGGTCATGCTTCACTGGAAAAATACATTGAAAAAAAAAGAATTTTTTTGTAGTGAAAGGTTTTGACCTCTAAACCTCCTCCGTCTCCACTGCACATATGCCTGGATCTAGTTATACCAGGAACATTATTAATGTTTTAAGGAAAATAATTATCACTAGTTGTACTAATACCCATTCAATACTAATATGTGTTACAATACCCATTTACAGAAGATTAACAATTGAGAATTAATTTCTCACCTTGGAAACATCAAACTGACCATCAGAGCAGGACAACTCAATCTTGTGCTCTGATGTTTTCTCAAAATCCAACATGTCCGCCAGCACCAGAGCCATGCTGCTCTCCTCTGCCTTCACAACAAATGGCGACTTGTCGTCTGTCACGTGACACGAGTGTTTCTGATTGACGTCCTCATCCTCAACATGCAGCGTGGACACGATGTAACCCACGGTCGTGTTTTCGGGGATCGATTCAATATTATCTGTGATTATCTTTGTGGGTGCTTCATTGATATCTTTCACTTCAACAGAAAACTCTTCCTGTATAGTAATTATGAAATATAAAATTATTTTGAATTTATAATATTTTTTAATTATAAGAAACAGAATAAATAATAATATATATTGATCTACATTATTAAACAAACAGTATTTGATTAACTTTATGAAGTTTTTAAATTATTATTATCACCTTTTTATGATTATACAAACCATACACATTGAGTCAAGGGAGGGGTTAATGCTAAATTACACTTTTTACCACCTCCCAAATGTAAAAGAATAGACCTCGCAATAAAAAAACATTTCATGTATGCGTTTAGGAGGGATGCAGGAATAGCAAAACTGAATTTGCTTTGAACCATTACTTTATTAATAGAAAATATGTATTTTTTTAATATTGGTACAACAAATATATGTAGGCCCATATGTAGTTTTTTAATATTGGTACAACAAATATGCCAATACACACCGTTTTACTAAGAGGAGGAGATCCACTGTCTGATGTTGTAATGGAAATGTTGTATTTGGATTTGGTTTCATAATCCAGTGCAGTTGATCCTGTTACTAGCTTGTTCTCTTTTATTGCAAAATAACCTGTAAAAAACATAATAATTATCAGTCTATATTGTTTTATCATTTCTGTGCAATGATGAATATAAAAGATCCTTTGCTACTAATGTAGTGGGTTTCCTCTCTATGTCAATACCGGCCTCGGTGGCATAGTGGTTAGGCCATTGGTCTACAGGCTAGTAGGTACTAGGTTCAGATCCCAGTCAAGGCATGGGATTTTTAATCCAGATACTGACTCCAAACCCTGAGTGAGTGCTCCGCAAGGCTCAATGGGTAGGTGTAAACCACTTACACCGACCAGTGATCCATAACTGGTTCAACAAAGGCCATGGTTTGTGCTATCCGTTGCTGCCAATTGAAAAGAGTAGCCCATGAAGTGGCAACAGCGGGTTTCCTCTCAAAATCTGTGTGGTCCTTAACCATATGTCTGACGCCATATAACCGTAAATAAAATGTGTTGAGTGCATCGTTATATAAAACATTTCTTTCTTTCTTTATGTCAAAATTAAAAAATGTTTGACATCCAATAGCTGATGATTAATAAATCAGTGTGCTCCAGTGATGTCATTAAACAAAGCAAACTTTATTTATATTTGAGGATTAATTGCATCTACAAGCTATTTAACATGTGTAGATCTCGAGTTTGGTTATAAATAAATGAAAGCTAGCATTATTTCTGCTGAATATTTGCAATATTAATACTGGCTATTGTCATAAATACATTTTCAAAATATATATGTTTAATTGGCAGCCATACATATTTTGACAACTTCCTACAATTTAACCTCTTCATGTCTGTCCTGGAATGACATTACAGACTGAGCCTTTTAATGATGTCAAAGTAATAGTGGCATGCAGTGTGCCGTCGCGTCTACAACATAATTAACATGGTGGTGTGCTGTATGTTGTCAAACTGCATAATGATTAATTAATAGCTGTTGTAATTTTTACTAATTATAGACAGAGAATTATGGTGCCAATATCAATTTTAATAGTTATAAAGAACACATACTGACAACTATAATGAAACCTCTCAAAAACGAACCCTCTGTCAACTGGAATTCCCTCAAAACAAGACATTTTTTAAGGTCCCTTTTTAAAAAAATTTCAGAAGAGAACCTCTGTAAACTGGATACCTCTAAAAACCAGACTTTTTACTTGGCCTTTAGCATGTCCGGTTTAGAGGAGTTTCACTGTATTAGCAAGTTACCTTTGTCTGTCTCCGTCTGTGTGAGTGAGTAGGTGAATGTCTGGCCTCGGTCTGCATCTTCTGTTCTTAGAATGCCTATCTCGGTTCCAGGAGCAGAATTCTCTTGTACTGTGTTTCCACTGAGAGTGAGTCTAGAGGGAGGCTCATTCACATCTTCAACCTAGACACAAATCACAAGTAGGATGTTCAATTTACTTTATAAAATCAGGACCATTGGCATAGCCAGGATTTTATATTGGGGGTACCAACATAAGGGAGGGACCACCTACTGTACTGCCTATGAGTGGTGTTATAGAACAATATAAAACGTGAATGGGGAAGAGGTTAATTGGGGGGGGGGGCATGACCTCAACTCACCACCACCCCCAGCTATGCCAGTGGTCTTGTATTTAACCCTATTATATTGATAGTTATAGACCAAATCATTGATAGGTTGAAAACATTTAGTGAGAACTAAAACTAGCATTTTTGTAAACTTGAGTAACTGTTTATAAAATAAATTATAAGATTTAGGGGTTTTTTGTGCTATATATAGCTATAAGAATTATAAATGCATAAGAAGAATATGAAATTATATATGAAAATTGTCAAGGATAAAATGAAAATCTTGTTTTAGATGTATTCACAGTAACAGTAAGGGTATAAAAATCCACATTTATGAACTGACTATACCTCTATGGTAAAGGTCCGAGATGCAGAAAGACCTTCAGGATCTGTAGCTGTAATTGTGAATTGTGCAGACTGTAGTAGCTCATAGTCAAACACCTTGTTTGCCGTCAGTGTGTTGTCACCTTCTATAGCAAACATTGTGTCATTATTGATCTTGTAAGTCACCTGCAACAAAGATATAATTCAAGAGTACCGTTAAAGCATATACCAAACATTTTCATATTTCCTAACTTCAAGGGCCATAACATTGTGAATAATAAATAAATCGTGATGAAAGTTAAACCTAATCTGTAACCATGCATGATAAAGCTATACACAACATTTTAATATCTGGAGGCAATGCTAAAAGTCTTCTAAGAGTACTGCTAAAGCCAAACACAGTCTTGTATCTCTTAAGTTCAAGGGCCATAACTCTTGTTAAAAATTTGTAAATCATCATAAAAGTCACACTTTATCTGTAACAGTAAATCATAAAGTGATCCACAAAATTTA
This sequence comes from Dracogyra subfuscus, assembly GCA_016106625.1. Lineage (NCBI taxonomy): Eukaryota > Metazoa > Mollusca > Gastropoda > Neomphalida > Peltospiridae > Dracogyra > Dracogyra subfuscus. The sequence continues at coordinate 8,571 of JAECMU010203386.1, forward strand.
GCTCAGTATCTTATGGCATTGTAAAGAAAAAACATCTGGAAAACTATATATGGGACAGATGAGATACCAGTAACAGTAGTACAGTTACTGAGTATCGTACAAATAGACATGTTACTTAAACAAGGGCATTGGGTTCATACACTGAGTGGAGGTCCCAGCAATGGCTGATGGTTGACTGTTGTATAACCTGTGCATAATAAAATCTTGTCCTCAAGATATCGACTTAGTCTGTATAAACAGCATACTATTGCAGAGATATTTAGGGATTTAAGGACTTATTACAAAACCCCTACCACCCCATATTTAGGGGAAAAAAGACTGAAAATAAATATGGATATAAATCTTTTTTTTCTCTTCTCTTAAGGACCACACATTTATGGAATCTGATTAAATGAATACTACATAACATATGAAAAATGTGTAAACTTGATTGAACATATTTTTAATACCTTGTCACTATCAGGATCAACAGAACTGATTTCTGCAACAGTCTGACCAATAATACTATTTTCTTTGATCTTCAACTTTGATAGACTAATGTTATAAGGGGCCTCATTCACATTTGTAACTTCAATTGTGATTGGTTTAGTGATTTTAAGAAAACTGCCATCAGCTCCTTCATCTTGACAACTGATCTGAAAAGAAACAAAATTGAAAGTTTTGATTTAATCAATTATTAATAAAAACCCTACATTAAAATATGTTTTGCACATCTGTTAGTACAATTAACCATTTATCAACAAAAATTATGTCTTTTATATTTTAGTTCTAACACAGAGAACATCCAGTTTTAAAACAATTACAGAAACTTTTAAGTTAGTTTCAAATAACCGTGGCCTTGACATTTAATTGAAAGAGTCATCTGATGGGCTTTATGGTAAAGTTTGTGTAACAATGAAAGCAATCAATATCTGTAACCTCATTTTAACCAAAAGCTAATACAAGAAGCAAATGGCTGGATAACCAGACTTGGTGGTGTCATGGTTAAGCCATCAGATATAAGGCTGGTAGGTACTGGGTTCAATCCATAGTGAGTTGGGTTTCATATCGCGATGCAGCAGGACCTACATGTATCTTTGTGCTCGCTCCGATTAACCCCCCCCCCCCACATGGGGGGACTTATCGACTCATATGGGACTCTATTGGAGTATCGCGTCTCGTACACCGGGTCACGGGCGACCATGACCTTGGTGTACGAAGATAGAATACAGAAGAAGGGAAGGTGGAGGAGGAAACGTGCACCAGGGGCGGCACCAGGGGAGCTAAAACTGGTGGCTCAACTGCCGGTGGCGGCTCCTTTGGCTCGACCGCCCAACGCCGCTACCACCAGACGACAATGGAAGACCGACCACGGGGCCTCGGCTCAAGCTGGACAGACTTCTTTGTCGATCGCGGAGCCGAGCGAACTCAATACAGCCATCTGTGAGATGCCAATCGGATGACTGCCCCCACGAGACCCAACTCCGTCACTTTCGGGCTTGTCGCCCATACCACGGTCGACACCCGCTGTACGCGAGGCCCGGAAGACTGCGCAAGGCAACCGCTCCCCCGAGCGGGCATCCAGACAAGCCAAGCCAGCCGCCAGTACCGCCGCAACCGAACCTTGAACAAGCTGAGCACCAGTGGACATTGTAAGCCGGCCGACTCCATCAGTGCTACGCCCAGCTTGTTAAGAACAACATTGACGATGTCAAGAAGCTCATCTGCGAGCCCCGGCACGAAGCCTACCAGCCACTACCAACTTCTTGTGCCGAAGGTGACTTTTCACTCCACAGGATCAAGGTGCAGGGTGGAAAGGCTGGAGTGTGCATCACCGTGCGAAGAGCTGGAATATACCTTCAAGGACTGCTACTTACAGAGATGGACAACCCGACACTACATCGGATCCTCAAGATCGTATCGGGGGCTGACTACCGCGATATCACCAGAACTCTAGCGTCCTCGCCATACCAGCCATTTCTCCCGCATCTTGAGACGATGGACTTTATAGGAACATCTTAGGCGTCCTCCTCCCTAACAACCTTTGCCTCTGTGAGTATGGACTTTATTAGTCAGACTTTAAAAAATTTTGGACGTCATTTCTAAAACTTATGTTTATTTTTTTGGGTAAATAGTCTGACACCTTTTATTTTTAGGCAGTCCGTCTAAATTGCCCAATTCAACTTCACTTTTGGCTGGCAGTCTAATTTTTTTGTTTGGCCTCTAATTTTTCCGGACATAATAAAATTTTTAACTTTGCTAAATTTTATTCCAAATTCCGCCCACCTCAAACTTACCTCCCCCTCCTGTCCCGGAATTGGTCACTGGCGAAGTCAGAGGCTAAGTCCGGGGTGGGCATGCCTGAACCTTAGGGATAGGGGCACATTAAAGACATACCCATACCCATAATGAGTTTTAACGACTCAGTGGGTTGGTGTAAGACCACTACATCCTCTTTTCTAATTATATGATTATATTACAACAATTTGGATACAATTTGGATCAGACTGCCAGTAGTAACACATACTTTCACTGCAATACACTACACTGTACATAAAATATATTTCTTTTGTTTATCACTGGAGACATGTCTGTTGCTAATTACTAGTAGTTAAACTGTTCCTACCTTAGCAACATATTTCCTGGCTCCTTCATAATCCAGCTCATCTCTAGACACGACCAACTTCAGCCCATCTATTACCTGAAACAATCAAACACACATGAAACAACAAACTAACAGGGATTAAAATACCTGTAGCCAATCTTGACCAGACTCAGTGGCATCGTCATTAAGCCATTGAACATAAGACTGGTAGGTACAGTGTTCCCAGCCCAGTACCGGCTCCCACCCAGAGCGTGTTTTAACAACTCATTGGGTAGGTGTAAGGCCACGTACACACTCTCTTCTTTCTCACTAACAGACAGCCCAGATAGCCGAGGTGTGTGCTCAGGACATCTTGCTTGAACTTTAATTGGATATAAGCACAAAAATAAGTTGAAATGAAAAAGAATGAATGCCAGTCCTGTCTTGGTAGGCAATACTATCCAAATATCACTATTCGAACATAGATGATCATTTAGTCTTATACCATTATATGACAATCCACAAAAATATTACTGATTAAATTAAAAGATCACTTTTTTTTAATGTGTGAAATTAACTAATGGTATTTAATACATTTGTGTGACACCTGACTAAAATATATTAAAATTCTCTGTTCAAACTCACTTTGAAAGGCACCTGTGAATATTGAATGGTATTTTAATATATTTTTACACCTCAAGGTGTAATACTAGTCTTCTTGAACCAGACTAAACTATATTTTTTTATTTTTTATTCAAACTCACCTTGAAAGGCACCTGTTGAATGATGATCACCTTACATGTGTGTGGCTGGGTTTTGTTCTAATAACTAATGATATTTTAATATATTTTACCTATCTCAAGGTGTGATACTAGTGTTATTCCACCAGACTAAACTATATTTAAATTGTTTGTTCAAACTCACCTTGAAAGGCACCTGCTGAATGTTGATCACCTCACAGGTGTGTGTCTGATTTTTGTCCTCATCTTCCACACTCAGACTTCCTACCACCGAACCCTCAGCACTGTTTTCTGCAATCTGGAAACAACACACCGGTACACCATTTGTATTGCTTCATTAACAGGCCCGTAGCTAATGGATGGATGGGAGAACAGCCCCAAATATTGTAAACCAGCAGAAAACGTTTATCTTGTTTAATTACACCACTAGAGCACATTGATGTATTACTCATTGGCTACTGGATGTCAAACATTTAGTAATTTTGATATTACGTTTCTGAGAGTACTGCTGAAGCCCAACACATTTCCGTATCTCATATATTCAAGGACCATAACTCTATTAAAATGGGTTATGAAAGTCTTGATCTGTAACAGTACATAAGAAAGCTAGAAATAAAATTTCAGCTGAATATCTTGAACCAGTGTGATAAATTATATGTGGGACAGACGGATGGACATACAAGTGTCATAACTCTTTGAAAAATATGCAAATAGCCATGGAAGTCAAACTTGTCCTGTAAAACAGTACAAAATAAAACTATATACAAAATTACAGCACCATATCTTGAGGCCATGTGAAAAAAGACCATAAAAACTATATATGGGATAGATGAACAGATAGACAAAAGGATTCTGATGAAACCTATAGTCCTCTCCAGTTGGACCGGTAGGAAATTAATAAATAGAGAGTATTATACGAGTGTTTTTCGGTATCGTCAATATCATATATTAGGAATAAAAATTGTATTATGCGAGCCTTTGGCTTTCGAGGATAATAATCTTTTTATCATATAATGTCAATCTTTTCACAAACGTTTTTTTTTAAACTTTGCTCGCCGCTGCAATGATTAAATCCGCCATTACATAATTTGAGGAGGCGTGGTTAATGAAGATAGCAAGTGAGGGCGTGGCTTGTCAAAGGGACACAACTCCAAATACTAAAGTAGTTAATTATCGAGACTTTCTGTCCGTAGAAATACTTACGATACGGAAATGTACGAAATGAATGAAATATTTTATTATTATATTTCTGATTGAAAATTACAACTGTATTATTTTATTATTATATTCTTTCACATTGTTTCCTTTGTCATTAACCCCTGTTATCGTACCCTCACCCCTACCGTCTACTGATACAGATACATGCTGGTCACATGACCTAATTTACATAGTTATCAGATTCTCAAAGTATGGTGATACAAAAAATATCAGACACTTTGTTTCCATTGGATGACTTACTCATTATATGATAAAGCAATATATGAGGCATAACAGAAAATATAAGAACAGTGACAACTGTGTCATACCTTAGTGTTGTTGAGAGTGATGTTGGAAGGAGGATCATTCCTGTCCTCCACTAAAACATGGACTGTACCAATGTAAGTAAGAGGTGGCCTTCCAGAGTCCATGGTCCGGATCTTCAAGGTGAATACATCTGATATCTCATAGTTCAGGAACTGACTGGCTTCACCAATAATTAAGCTTCGGTTTTGAATATGAAACAGTTGTAACAGCTTCTTATCTGTATCCGATACCTGAACACTGAAATGAAACACATCATTTTTTATTATTGATATTACATCACATATATATGATTAAAATATATGTTTAAAATCATTATCTGCTATTGAAAAAAAAAAAATTGATAGTAATAGCAATACAACATCTCATTATCAACTTGAAATACACTGGTTTCAGTACCACAGTACCCTAAGCCATTTGCCTGTAAGTTAGTTTGTACCGGATATGCATACCAATACTGGCTGGTACCAAAATATCACGACATCACTAAAGAACATTGATTTATTAATCATCAGCTACTAGCTATGAAACACCTCATAATGTCATTGTAGAGGACATCTGACACATTTTTCCCACAGCAGCAAGGGTTCTTTTATATACACTTTCCCAAAGACAGTACAGCATATATGATGGCCTTTGATATTCCAATCAAGATGGCCTTTGATATTCCAAGGGACTGGTTGGGATAGCAAAAAACCCCAGTATAAGAATGGGTCCACCAATGAGGTTCAGTACTACAATCAAAGCTTGTCAGGCGAGTGCTCTACCAACTGAGCTAAACCCTGTCCCAGGCTGGTACCAGGAGACAGTTTTGATGGCTTGATGAGGAGGTTGAAGGCCAATGCATCCAACTCTTTCACTAATCAGTAACAGCTAGTTATTAAACCTTGTCTTGGACAGATAGCCCAGAGGTCTGTACCCAAGGCTGCATGCTTGAACCTATATATATCAATATAATAAACGTACGTTATTTTGAACATTAATGGGTTGGGATGTAGCCCAGTGGTAGAGCACTTGTTTGATGCACGGTCAGTGTGGGATCGATCCCCGTCGGTGGGCCCATGACTGGTATATCAAAGGCCATGGTATGTGCTATCCTGTCTTTGGGATGGTGCATATAAAAGATCCCTGCTGTCAATCAAAAAGAGTAGCCTATGAAGTGGTGAGTTTCTTTTCTCAATATCTTAACCATATGGCTGATGTCATATAACCGTAAATAAAACGTGTTGAGTGCATTGTTAAATAAAACATTTTCTTCCTTGAACATTAACGGCAATGAGTGTATTACCCTTTAGCAACAGCCATAAGTGTATAGATGTAGGTCTGGTCTTTCTCTGAATCCACAGTGTTGAGATCACCAATTACAGTGCCTGGTGGACTGTTCTCAGGAATGCTCGAGGTGTATAAACCTATATGAGTTGGGGGCTCATTCACATCTATTACATTAATCTGAAAATATAATTATTAAAGATCAATTTATTAAAAAACCTAAAATACTGGTATGTCTTATTTGTTTCTGCACACACAATATATACATTATTACAATGTACATGTACCTATTCCCTCCCAGCTTCTGTTAATAGTGCACAGATTATAATTTACTACTGCCATCCCTCTCTGTTAAACACTCACATTGTATGTTTTCATAACTTTGGAACCATTATTTAGTAAATAATCAAATACAAATTAAGTTAAATTTGACAAATATATTTCATAATAAATTTCCCACAATGCTACCAGTAATGAATACCAATGAACTATTTGTGGAATTGCAATGAAAAATACAGAACATATATTTACATTTACCTAAGTTAAAGTAAGAGAATTAAGCCTTGTACATTTGTATTGAATGTTAAAAAGATACGGATAACTCAACATGTCCTGTTAATTTTCCTATACTCAGAGTATGAACATATGTTGTTGTCTCTCTTACTCCATCAAATTATCATAATGAATTTTGTTTTTAACTCTATAAGAATTTTTTGTTTTATCCTGACAAAGAGATATTCTTATTATGTGATTAGTCATATGACTTCTCTCATGCAACTTATCGTAGTGACTCTTAATCTTATGTGTATAAGATTAATATTGTTCCAATTTTGGTGTTCTCACTGTAGAATTTGATCAAATGTGACAAGAGATTCTATCTCATGCCACAAATCAGTGCAATTAATGGCATTAGCTTCAATTAATCAAATGAAATGTTTCCAATATTAAAAAAAAAGAAAAGATAAGCTTACTGTGAATTCATCTTGGGCATCGACTGGTTGATTTTCACCATAATTTCCAGTGACTTTAATGGTGACCATCCATTCTCCTTTCTCTTCAAAGTCTAATGGTTTTATCACCTTCAGTGACGTTCCATCAATTATAAAGATGGCTGCTGCTTCTTTTGTCTTTTCCACAGAGTCTAACACTGTAAACTTAAATTCCTGAAATACAAGATTTTTGTCTTACTGGGCATCAGGGGTTTTTAATTTTAATGTTTAATGTTTATTGATCCAGATCCCAAATTATAGCAAGTATGTTATGGCTGTTAGTTTTGAATAAATGAAACATTAATTATTAATATTCTTTGTTTTTGCTTTATTTTGAAACAAAATTAAATCAAAGTAGATCAAAGTAGTTATTTTAACCATAATCTTAGAAACAGATACATCTGATTTCCTTTTAACTGTATCTCTTTAAATGTTTTTATTTTTTTGTTGATTTTATTTTTACCAAAATTAAAACATTTAGTGTTTCATTAGTAAAATATTGCCATCCTCAGCAGCTAAAAGTCAAACTTCATCTAATTATAAATAATGCTCAAGATTTACACGACATTAAAATGTGCTGACTTGTTTTTGCTAAACAAAGACCAGACCCTGTGCTTATAAACGTTTTTAAAATCTGGTTTTACTCTTCAGAAACATTTCAAGACTTTAACATCATAGTAGCATCAAACCAATCTGAGGCAGCAGTTTACCTTTATTACATAGTATTTTCTTTTCTTCAATCTTGGGACTAGACTTTAAGGTTTTAAAAGCTCGGAGATAGAATCCCTTTTAATACAAACCCCTTTTATTTCCTGCTGGTTAAGAGCATTCACAACTGCCAGTTTTCCAACAACAGCATCAGCCTGATTTTCCACAACCTGGTGGTTTCCAAGTAACTTGATGACCTTGGGTACATCTGCCTTCAGTTTGACATATATAGCAAAACTTTGTAACATACTCAGAGGGGGCTTGCCACTGTCAGTACATGTGACAGTCACAGGCAACACAGTCTCATTGCTTGGTAGACTACCATCAACCTACAGACAAGAAAGAAATAGTTATTAAGCTAAATATTTGGAAAAAAGATACCTACTCTATACCCAGAGCTGGTTTAAGGATCTGGGGCGCTGGAGTCCTCCTTCCCAAGAAATGTATTTTGCAACACCCTCCGGAGAGGGGAAAAATTACTGTGGGAAAATATATGTTCACATCGCTGTGGGGCCCCCTGAAGCATGGGACCTGTAGCACATGCTATATATGCTACTAGGATAAACCAGCTCTGTCTATACCCTGTCACTGGGTGGGTTTCTATATTGATATTTAAAAAGTGACCATGAAAAACATCCTGTCTTGCAGAAGGTTTGGTATACAGAGAATCTGGTTTTGAAGGGTTTCAATACATGCAAAGAAATACCCAAAACATTTGACACCACAGTTATTAAAAGTATTAAAATGAGCTTGTTTTCAATCCCTCTGTAGAACTAATTAACTGTACCTGTATGGCTAAATTTGTCTGATTCACAACAAAACGTTCTTCCTTGTCTGACACGGAGCACCTAAAGCTTTGTTGTTTGTCAACCTCGTTGTCTGGGTCTGTGACTTCCAGAAAACCAACTGTACTTCCAGGTTGTGCAGCCATAGATACCTACATTACAACGATATTTAGACAGTGAAAATAAAACAAGGAATAAGCACAATGTACAGACATATATACTTATATGTACGATATGTGATTTGGAATTAAATATAGGATTTTAATGTACAAAGTCAGCTGGTACAAAGCATTGCTAAGCTGTAACATACATATACATGTACTAAGAACACACATCAAAAACGTTATTCACTTTCCTTCTACACAAAGTGCAATGTAGACCTACAAGCAAATGTATTAGCACAAATGTAAATTTGTCTAAAAAAAAACTAACTTGGAATGCAAAAATATATATTTAAAGAGTTAATTTCCAAAACTTGATATATTAATTTATGTCAGTTTTTTGAGAAAAAAACCACCATGATTTTGATTCAACATTATGTATTATACATAACATGAAGTAGTTTTAAGATGGGCATAGGTAGCATTTTAATAGAAATTTTATTGTTGAATTGGTGAGTTGTTCTAACATCATTATATCTTCAAAGCTACGTTCAAAATTTGGAAACTAGAAATGTCATCTGCCATTGAATTCCATGTTAAATTGCCCAACTTCAAATAAAGATTGCCAATAGAATGGGTGCTCATTGGCACCAACAACATACACCACTGCGGACATACATTATATAAGCATTTATTTTCACTCCAAAATTGAGAAAATTTCCATTTCAGGTTTTTGATTACAAAATTATTACAAAATAACATGGGAAAAATACCACCAGAAGGCTTACCATAAAACTTGTTTTAATTCTTCCACAATTCCTAGAAGTGAATATGTGAACCATAACATTTGTCACAATTAGGAACTATGGTGGACCGTGATGAATGAACTCTCACCCAGAAGTGAACTGTGTAGTGAGAGCATATATCACAAATATCACAACTCTTCATTTCCTGTTTATTTATTTTAGATTTTACACACACAATAAATGCTTCATTGTATCACCAACCACAGTTCTCAAAACCCTTTTTAGTAATCTTAAGTTTATTAGCATAATTTAACCAATAACTTGTAATGAGGTTAAAACATTCAAACCTCATTTGGTGACAGTGATATCTGTGTTGGTTTTTCGTTAATGTTCTTGACAGAGAAATAGAAAGTCTTTGTCATGGAGAGTGAGGGTGAGCCATTGTCCGTTGTCTTGATGGTCACAGCATACAGTTTCTTCCGCTCATAGTCAAGAGACTTCATGCACACCAGCCTCCCACCTGCATCAACTTTGAATATCTCCCAAAACGTAATCAGCTGAAATATAGGTAACATTATCCATAAAGTATGAGAACAATCTAAAACATTTGAAAGTTTGATAATCTATGAATCTGGAATGAGTTGTTCTGTGTTTTAACCTTGAATGTCTCCAAAAAAAACAGCTGAAGACAGGTTACATCATCAATAATGTTTGAAAACAATCAGCAAAGTTACAAAGTTTGATAATGTATGAATGAGGAATTAGTTTTTTGTCTATGTTTAACTTTGAATATCTCTCAAAATATAATCAGCTGAAAAATAGGTTACATCATTCATAAAGTTTGAAAATAAACATCAAATTAAAAAAAAAATATGAATGTGAAATTAGTCATTCTTTTATGCTTAACTTTGAATGTGTTAAAAATGTAATTAGCTAAAATGTGTGTCACATACTATAGTAATCAGCATTAAAAAGTTAAATAAACAATGCATCAGTAATTATGAAAATGTTTTAACAATTATCAACATTTAAATTTTTTTAAACCATGGACCAAGAATTAGTCATTCTTATATGCATTTATGCTTATTAATATTTGAAAACAGTTTCTCAATAATCGTATCAGTAGTATATACTTTTGTAAAGCAACTGTTTTTTACCAGTCTTCTATATGGCACATTTAATAACACATTGGATTTAAGGCTCATACTGTATTCTGGTAATGGGCTCATATTCTGGTAATTTTAGCAATGTTTCTAATGTGGAGTTGTAAAGCCAATAGACTAACTTCTACTCTGTCCTGGACTGACAACCCATATAGCAAAAACATTTGACCATACAAGGGATTATGTATGAAATTTAACTGAAAATAAATAAACATTCTAAGTATAAAAAATGTTGTTACACCAAGCAATTAAAACATATATGATGAGACAAATTACACACCTGGTAAGTGTGTTTATCCTGACGATCTTCATCTTCTGTCTCCAGTGTTCCAATCAGAAATCCATCTTCATTTTCAGGAATTTCTGTTATATCACCATCAATAGTTATATCCTAAAGAAAATATAAAATAATGTAACAGAATCAAATCCAAGACTTGAGAATTCAAGGAATATGGAACATTACCAATGAAATCTGGTCTTGCACTCTATAACAAGGTGACAAAACAACAATAAACTAAATAAATCTTTAGTAGTTTTTATTATTTCGAGGTGGATGAAAGATGTTTTTAGGGAGGAGCAGCAATATTTAGGAAGGGAATCTCCAGTATTCAGGAAGGGGATGCAACATTTAACATTGGCATCTACAGTATACCATTGTACACCAACATGTATTTTCCATACAGTAATCTTTAACAGAAATATCAAACTGCCCGATTACATGATCCCCACTAACAACAAATAAATCCATTATATTTTAATGAGCTCTGTCCAGTGCTGGTTTTGATTTAGTAAACTAGTCTGTGAGTGGCTGTCCTCGTATGGCAATGCAGGAGAGATGAACTGTCAGGTAAAGGAAAGTGCAGTGCAGAAGAGATACATGTTCATCATCTGTTAATGTTCTGACTTACAGTTGGAGGGTCGTTTGTGTCAGTAACTGTGATTTCCCAACGATCAGTGATGGTAAGTCCTCCCTTGTCAGTGGCTTGGATTTCTGCCACCAGTGGTTTTCCAGCTTGTCCCTCAAAGTTGACAGGTGCAGCAAGCAATAGGTCAGATGTACAAACTGTTTGGGTGAGGCCATCTGTTTCTTTCTAAACAAATAATAACACTCATGACTAAAATATGGGGATTGACACAATTATATTCAAACATGCATAGTGTTACATATATCCTTTGTAAGTTTACAGCATGGAAATAAACAGGGTAGGAATTTTGTCAAATTAAACAATTTTAAAAACTACATTGGATTTGAATTTAATTTTAATCTGCAATAAACAATAAATTATACCCTGTTTTGCTAGAAATTAATTGTAGTACAAATTCATTACTGCATTCCACACTGGATCTTTTTATGTAAAGGATAGTTTGACCAAGCTCTGATACAAATTTACTCATAATCTTTCAACCCATGGCTGTCGATAAACACTAACTACCCCAAAAATATTTTCTTAAACTAAACAAAATGTTATCTCTACTTACTAGTTGACATACTGGGCCTCCAGCAGCCAGCTTTAGTTGTTGGCTACCAGATGGCAGTAAATTTAGAGTTATCCTCTCCAGCTGGTCTGGATCAGAAACTGTAACTGTTCCAAGAACTGTGTCGGTCTTAGTTCCTTCAGCCACAGACAGTTTAGTAGAGCCTGGTGGTGACACCAACTCTAGTGCACTCGGTCGATCATTTGTGTCCATCACTTTAATTAGAAATTCTTTCCATATCTAGGAAAAAAAGTAATCGTTTTTAATATATAATGATTACACGGTACCAGATTTGCATTAGTATTGTGCAAACATATTGGATATTGGATTAAAGTAAGATCATACCAAAACATAGTATTGGTAAATTCCAATGACGTTTAATATGTAGACTTTGTAAATAAGTGAAATGTATATAAACAGTAAATGTACTGAACAAAATTGAAATGTTAAACACTTCAGCACTTGATCATAAATTACTTTCTGTTTGTGTTGGGGCAATAATGTTTTTTTAAAAATGATTTAGAAATTAAAAATCAAACTAATGATGTATATTTTATAAACTGGAATCTATGGATTAAATAATTTATAGACAAAAGATGCATATCTTTGTAATTATTACTCTTTAATTGCTATATTTTATAACAAGTGTGGATGACTTAAAATATTCTTACATAACATTGAAAAATCAGTTCACTATTAAGTGAAATAAATAGTGTTTTCAAATTTCATTCTTAATGTAACATACAACTAGTAAATTTTCAAATTTTACTAAAATATTTATTTGTATATAGTTCATACAGTACTTGCCTTTAATGGTGGAACTGCACTATCCTGTGCTGTGATGTTCACCGTTATGCTGGGCCCAGTCTCAAAGTCAAGCTGCCCACTCACCACCAGTTGGTTATCTCTCACTGTGAGGAAAGGGTTGGCCATCATGTTGAAGGATACAGTTTGGTCTTTATCATCATCATCAGCTGACAGCAACCCCACCACTGTGCCCACAGTGGCATCTTCTGGTACTGTGTTGGCTTCAGGTTTAGTAAATAACAAAAAAGAAATAAGAAATATACATCATTATCAGGCATGTAGAATTAAACCCCCCCAAACAAATTAAATAAATACAGACCCCTGTTAAAATTCCTGTACATGTGCCTGCATGATATGATAGACAATTTGACAAGCCTGTTTAGTGATACATGTGGAAATGATTGATTTATCTGGTGTATAACATAATCCTTTTTTCAGCCAAGAACACCATTAATCAATTTTAACAATTAAATATTGAGAATAAGACAATATCTTTGTACATTTTTTAATGTCTGGGTTACATTTGTATATGCATGAATATTATGTGCTTGTTTAAAATTTAAATTTTAGCATGATCAGTTCAACAAACAAGTAACAAACCTGATAACTGTAGGTTAGTTGGTGGATCATTTGAGTTGGTTATTATAATTTCCAACTCAAATTCGGCTGACAAGGGAGGTAATCCATTGTCGGTGACTTTCACTTTAACAAGAGAAGTCTGCTTTACATCAAAATCAAATTTTGGATCTTTAACCTACAAAAAAAAAGTTTCAATTTCACACAAAGAAAGATACAAATATTATGAGGTAAACAATATTTTGTTAATTTACTATTTCGTTTTAATAAACAAATGTACAAAGTTGTTATCATTAACAATTTAAAATAAAGATTCTAGATTCTGTAAGGATGTTTTTTTAAACTTGTGATAAAGGACAAAATAGTTCTTTAACTTTTAGCTTAAAAAGATAACATATAAAGTTATGATACATGGGATTGTCATTTTGGAATATATTATCATAAATACTTCTGGAATATTAAAATAAAATCGGATTAGTTGTGTAGCAAAGCCTATAAATGTGGTGTTAAAAACTGATGTTACTGGTTATAAAATGATGAAATGATATTTGATGTATTTATTAACACATAGGACAGGATAACTATAAAATATTGTACAGGCCAACTGAGGTTCAAATTATGTACATATAAACTACCAAAATGTGCTTGAGCATCCACACAACTAAATGCATGTTCCTCCAACTTTACATACTGTCTTACTAGATGTCTCAGAATAATATAAATAAGGTAGTAATACAAATTTAAATCTCTGATATGACAATAATAATATCACATTAAAACAATAATTCAGTCCTACTAGAAGTTGGTCTTCTTTTATTTTGAAGCGATCATCATCACTGTCGGTGAGACTGTATGTGAAATTTTGTCTGATAGAGTTCACGTTGTCAGGATCCACAGTCACCAGATGTCCAACCAATGTATCCGGGGTGCTTGCTTCTGCAATCTGGCAATAAGTAAATGACAGAAATCCATATAAAGATATCAGTCACTCTACCATAATATGAAGAAAAAAAACCCATTAACTTATAAGAATATAATATTGCAAGCACACTGGTGAAAAATGGGTGTTCAATATTGTGTTTTATGTACAAGTACATATTATTGATTCAAAATGCATAATTGTCAGAAAATATACTGTAACCAACTACTTAAATAATCAATTATTAAAATAAATGATCTATAATACTAATGATTTGCTTTGACCATATTTCAATGTATAATTCTAAGCATAATTTTTTTATTTATTAAATGTCAATCATCAGTCATATATTTGCATTTTGAGGCATCAAGGAAGTATTATTATTAACAATAAATGAAACCAAACTGAAAACAACATTACCGTATTGGAAGTCAGATGAGCACTAACTGGTTTTTCGTTCACATCCTTTACCGTGACAACCATCTGCTTCTGAGTTGAGAGAGGAGGTTGTCCATTGTCTGTTACTTTGACCACAATAATGTACTCTGGATTTGATTCGTAATCTAGTTGAGCTGCTGATGTTATCTATGATACAAACAAAGAATACTTTATTCTAACTACATGACATAACAACAGGAGGCAACAATAAATATTAGCAGTTGAATCTGTAAAAAAAGGATACCTTGTAAACCATCCAGCTTTTTACAAAAAGAGTCTGCCATAAGCTCAATCACTGGCACAAGTCCGAGAGTGTACACAGAGTGGACATGCCTGAACCTTGAATGGATATGGACATAATAAAAACTGGATTTTAATATAAAAACAATTTCAGATCATTCCAGGTTCCAGGTTTTCATTTATCTTTCAAAGTTTGATGCTGTGTCAGAAAGGCAGGCAGCAATATTTACTGAATGTAGTATCATGTATTACTGTAGTTATTGAAAATCACAGTCTCTTGCCTGCTGCTAAATACTAAACAAATACATTTTTAACTGTTCATTATTTCTACTGATGCATGTTTCTACTGATCCCTGCGTTGACATTGAAAGATATGTTTGACTGGTTCTCTTTGTTATTATATCAGAAAGATTCAGAGAAATGATAAAATAAAACGATAGACTGATCTCTAAATACCTGGTGACATGTAGAACAGAACACTGACACCCTGATAAACAATGAAAGAAAACAGCATCAATACACTTCTAAAATCATTTTCGCCATAATTAACATTCATGTCCACAAATTCAGTAACATGTTTGGTTCCATACCTTTAGACTGTTTGCAACAAAGTAGAACAACTGAGGACCATCAACCAAGGTGAAAGTGTGATCTTGACCCCTATCAGAGTCCACAGCCTCCATCTGGGCTACTGTGATATCAGCTGAGTTCTCATCCACACTGATCAAACCATCTGATTTACCATTCACCAAGATATCCTGAAACAAATTGCATTACTATCAGATTTACCATTCACCAAGATATACTAACACAAATTACATTATCAGTTATCATTCATAAAAATGTCCTCAATTAAATTACATTATCAGATTTAACATTCACAAATACATGTATATTATGAAACAAAATACAATACCATTTACCATTGACCAAAATATCCTGAAATAAATTATAATGTATTATACAAGTCTATAAACACTCAATCTATCACATTTTCCATTCACCACAATATTCTGAAATTATGACAATATACCAAAAACTATCAAATTATCAAATTTATCATTCAAATATCATGAAACAAATTACAATCTAAGATCATACGGATATCCATATATTTACTATTGTAAACTGATGGTAAGTATGTTCTGTAATATGATTGGCTAATAAACATTGTCGAATGGCATTCGATACCCTCAAATTAATAAGTTAATCACTGCTCATGAATACACTGTTACTATTTCAAACAACAAAATGGCAGACAACCGAAGTGGATCACCTCTTCAAATGGATACACCAAATTTTAACCTATTTGACGACGATACAAACTGGCAGACAGATGAAGTTCTGATAGATAAATGTATGTTGATGAAAGATTATGGTAAGTAATTTAAATACAAGGTTTACTTAGATATAATTTTGTGAGTCATTTAAATTCAAGTCTTGTTG